>VRLP01006903.1:0-25092 GCA_009660295.1 Lophius piscatorius | reverse complement strand
CACTTTTGAATCCCACATCAAACACATCTGCAAGATCTCCTTTCACCATCTCAGAAATATCTCGAAACTCCGTTCTTCACTCACCTTGAGTGATGCTGAAAAACTGGTCCACGCATTTGTCTCCTCCAGACTAGATTACTGTAACGCACTTCTCACCGGGATCCCTGATAAAAGTCTTCAAAGACTTCAGTATGTTCAAAACAGTGCTGCAAGGATCCTGATGAGAGTTCATAAACACGAACACATCACCCCTGTTCTTCATTCCCTTCATTGGCTTCCCATCTCCACCAGGATTGATTATAAGATCTCTCTCCTCACTCACCAGTGCATCCATGGTAACGCACCCCCCTACCTAAAAGAACTACTCACCCCTCTGACCTCGACACGATCCCTCCGTTCTACCCACTCATACCGCCTCCTCCTTCCCCGGACTAAGCTCAGCACCATGGTTGATCGGGCTTTATGTTCTGCTGCCCCTCGTCTGTTGAATGCCCTCCCTGACCATCTGAGGGCTCCACAGACGACTGACACATTTAAAAAAGGATTAAAAACTTTCCTTTTTAGCAGAACCTATAACTTTTAATTAACATTGCTGCTTTTTGGTCATGTTTTTATATCGTTATTATTTTATTTTTTATTGATGCTCTTATCTGCTTTTACCTTTAAGCACTTTGAGATTTGATCCAAATGTAAAGTACGTTATATATGAAATGTATTATTATTATTAAACTAAACCCATTTAAGTCTCACCAGCACATAACAAATGAATTCAACAAACTGGTTTTTGTCAGATGAAGGACGCCTGAGGTTCCTTTTCAGCTTAGATCAATATGAAAGATGTTAAAAGGTTCAACAGCTTCTCAGACAAGGCGCACATATCTGTGCATATTGTCTTTAATAGTGGATGTTATATTTCATAATAACACTCATAATAAAAACAACAACATTAATTATTAATAAATAAATAAAAATAACGACAATAATAATGAGAATAATAGTTTTCACTGTTTCACTGGGTAGTACCCTACCTCTGAAACATTTCTAGTAATAACAGGAATGATATTTACGAGGAAAATTCATTCATTCAAATGTATATTCAATACGCATTTCAGTTTTTACGTCTTACTGATTCCTCTACTTAACCATTCGTAAGCCATTATTGCAGTTTTTAATTCACTACATTCAGAGATGCTCCCGAATTGTTAACATGATTTTGAAGATTTAAAATTACATCAATCAAACACTGTATATATCAACTATATGTCAAACCTAAATCCGACTTTATTAACCTTAACTTCCCCTGCTATAACTCAAAGGATTCTGAATTTGGTCTCTCTGCAAAACAAGCAGTTTTACTTCTGGTATTTTAAGTGCATGCATACTTTTACTGGATTATTTTTGCATGTCTGACTTTAACTCGTGACAGCGGATTTTTAATCATGCTATCTTGATGCCATTATAACACGAAATAATTGTTGCATAATTATGGGAGAGGAAAAAAAGGAAGTCTGGTGAAGCTTTGATATGCTAAGAAAAACACTTGCACAGGTAAATTAGTTACAAATTAGTAAAATTATTCTGGGAAATCATGGTGGTGAAGTTCTCTGGGCTGATGAAAAGGATCAGACCAATCCGGATTCCTCTTTGCTTCTGTCGGGGTCCCGGGGGTGTTTCAGTGTTACTGTTGTGATACACCTGTGGAGCGACCATCGAGGCATAAATGCTCAGTCGGGTGTTGTACAAACATATGCAGCCTTCCAGACGTTATCATTCTCCAGACATCCTCACTTATTCCAGCAATGCCGAACCATCGGCATGCGATTGTCATGGGATTCATTGAAAGACTTATTAGATTTAACACTGATGGAGACACACAGAGATGGAGTAGTGTGTTCTGTTCGCATCCGGACTGCACTTCCTGTTGTAAGGGGATGTTCCAAGTCAGAATTCCACCACATAACTGATAATAAATGCTTTTTTACCATCAAATTCAATGATAATGCTCAACTAAAAACATGAGATACCAAATAATATATTGTGTAAACTCTACCCACTGATAGGTGCTATTGAGATAATTAATGTTAACCGTGGTTATAATGTTAAGGCTGATCGGTGTGACCTTCAGAATGTGCGGTTGTTGCTGTATGTGGAATGCTGAAGTGCTTCCTGTGCATCTTTTAGCCTGGATTTAACCGAATGGCTGGTTTTTGTATCATTTTTTAACAGCGTATTACCGCTTTACCGTCCTCTTCTTCAACGCTCTGCTGACGTTTGGTTCCTACTTCTCCAGCGACATTCCCAGCGTGCTGCAGGATCAGTTCCAAGGGGTAAGGCAGATGTCCCAAGAGTGTAACGATCTCTCTCTGTATTTAAAAAAATAACATGATCTTCATATCCCTGAAGATTCAGGGATGTTATGGAAATGTCATTGCTGTGTCCGCCGCAGATTGTTTATCTCCAAGCAGTAACCCAAAAACTATTACATGGATCATTTACAACATTTATATTGACCTTAGAGTGAGGAAGAACTGGATTGATTTTGAGGAAGACCAGTTGCACACTTCTGCCACTAGGGGGAGTTTTATCTCCGGAATCGCAGTTTTTGAGCCGTTATTTCCAAACCGTTGGTCCAATTTAGTCTAAATTTGTTGCATATGAATCTCCCTTTTATGCATCATGTTTTTACTCTTATAGTTCATATTTTACTCAGTAGGGGGAGCTATTTTTATGAAAAACACTTTTGCAGACATAACTGCCTAAACGTTGGTCTGATTCAGTCCAATTTTACCCCAAAGGAGCTCTTTCTTGTTTTGGATTTACTGTAATCTTTTAATTTTACTCACTAGAGGGGCTTTTCTTGGGAAAAAAAGAAAAAGAAAAGAGTCTTTTTTACCATTACTTGTCAACAAACGAATCGATAAGGACTGTTTGGGATCATTAATGAGTCAAATTTGATTTGGCGTTTTCAATTAGGATATTGCTTGTACAACGCAAGGGATTGGGGGATTTTCTGGGATAAATTGTTGTTGTCATAGTAAAACGCCTCCTCCTCCCCTGGACTAAGCTCAGCACCATGGTTGATCTCTCTCTGTTCTGCTGCCCCGCGTCTGTGGAATGCCCTCCCTGACCATCTGAGGGCTCCACAGACGACTGAGACCTTTAAAAAAGGACTTAAAACTTAAAATTTTAGCAAAACCTACGACTTTTAATTAACATTGCTGCTTGCTTCTTTTTCGCTAATATTTTTATATTATTATTATTATTGAATATACATATTTTTTTTTTATTGATGCTTTGATCACTGGGCTCCCTCCATCCGATAGAACCTGACATGTCCCAATGTGACTGCGATCAATGGGACGGTGGACTGTGTGCTGGGACTGGGGATGAGCCCTGAGCAGTACAATATGCTTTATGTCATTTTATCCTGGACGTAAGTTCACACAAGCAAACACATAGAATCATAATCTGTAAATGTAGTCTACTGAGGTGAAGAAGACATTTAGCACACAATGGGACGCAGGGCAAATAAAGGCAGACAGTACAGACGGGAAAGAAAAGGTAAGGCAGACTTTTAACATTGTTTTCTGACATTCATTTATTTTATCTCCTGAAAATGTAAAAGTATTAAGGAGCAAAATGGTGCCTCGATATTTTTTTTGTCTGGAGCCCTGATATTAGAAACAATGACCAAAATAAACCCAATTCTGGTACCAACAGCCGGAGAGGGTCTCATACAAGAATGTCCTTCAGCCTGCATGTCACAAATGTTTTCTCCACAGTAGATGGATTCCTGTACGACCACATAACATGTTTATACCATTAATAAAAAGGTCAACATAGCAATAACACAGAATGAGGAAGTGTAGAAACATATGAACATAATGCAAAACTTCCATGAGCTGTACATTATCAGGAATTATAAATGATTGATTTATAGGCGCCGAGAGAAAATTGGCATCATGGCTAGTTACCATGAACCACAACTCCACCTCAGGGCTTGTCTAAAACCTGGAACTCTAATTAGGATCCTATGAGGTTTTTATTGAATAGAGTCCAGCCCGTCACAACATGCATCATACACACACCTCATACTGGTATCAAGATGCACCAGAACCAATACGTGGTGGATTTATCAGAAAACCTGCTCCCTCATCAGGAATGCAGTACTGATGGTCGTGGCCGGGTTGCTTATTGACAAGTTTGGGAACCACTGTAAGTCTGCATGTGTCTTATTTACACATCCATTCAAGCAACCGACTGATTTATGGTAATTCATGGTGGACTGACTCCCCTTTCATCTGCAGGTGGAGCTTTTTTGTTCTCTTCGCTGTGTGTTCTGGGCTCGGCCATCTTCGCACTGGGCTCCTACTTCAAAGGAACTCCCTATCTGATGCCTCTTATGTTCACCGGACGACTTCTGTTTGGATCAGGCAACGGATCCCTCAGCAGTAGGTCGATATCACACATAGTCTTTCCAATATCTATCATGAGGACTCTTCCTCATTTCGATCCTTATTTCTCCTTTTGAAACAGGAATCCCTCATGAAATGTTCTTGGGTGCCATTTTCCTCAGTTTATGTTTCAATTTTTTTTTTACCACCTCAGGAAACTGTTCAAGGTCATTTCAGGTTTACCCAGAAGTAATTTAGAGGCGGTCATCCATTCTTTTACCTCATTGTGATTCACCGTTTAAGTCAACAGAATTTACATAAACTGTAGCCTGACAACAGGCAACTTTAAGGGCCCGCTTTGGTTCTTGCTTCAAGATCCATTTGTTTTCTGTTCACCTTGTTGGTTTGGTTTTGGGTCTGATTTTTATCTCACTTTAAGACTTTTTATGCATTTGCAGTTTTATTCATTGTTAATTTTCCCATTTTATTTTATAAAGCCTCACCAATTTTATCACCGTCTATGGCTTTATTTTATTTTGTGCCGTTAAGCAATGAAATGCTTAATTATCCTCATTATTAGTCGTTCAGAACCGGATCACAGCCTTCTGGTTCAAAGGGAAGGAGCTGGCCTTAGCCTTCGGTATAACCCTGGCCTTCTCTCGCCTGGGTTCGGTCCTCAACTTCTATCTCACCAAGCAGTTTGAAGAACGATACGGCATGCAGTGGTCGCTCTGGGGTGGTAGGTTTATAGCATGACTGATTTATATCCATCTTATAACGCTTAGCAGTGTTTTTGCTTTATGCTGCATGGATCATAATGATATTTTTTTTCCCCCAGCTACAGCATTGTGTTTTTTGGGCTTTCTGTCTGCCATCATCCTCAGCACCCTGGACAAAACCGGGATGGAACAGCTGAATCCTGGTAGCTTCAATAAAAATCAGTCCCATAGAATGGTATGAATAGACCTCAAGTTACCAAGACCGTTTCTTCGTTGAGAGGTGACCAGATTGCTGAAGGGATTTTTTCTTCTTCTTCTGTTTGTGTGTAGAGGATTCAGGATGTGAAACTCCTGTCGCTAAAATACTGGCTGCTGGTTCTCACCATCATGTTCTTCTACAACTGTATCTTCGGGTTCATCGCAGATGCCAGGTAGATCCGTTAAACACAGGCGTATTTTCTGGGTCAGGAATGAGTCTTTGGAGACCAGTTTATTTAATTTTTAGGATACACAGCTGAAACTCTGAAACTTCAATCTTTGGAGATTAAACTCCCCCTAGTGGCTGAAATACACAAATGATCTTTTGCCAAAATGAGATATCAAGGATATCTAACTTCCTTTTGTCAGATTTTGCTGTAATTGTTCATTTTTCACTCAATAGGGGGCTTTTTTCCTTCTTCCAAAAACAGTGTTATGACCATTACTTCTCAACCAATGGTTCAAAAGTCCGATTGTGTCTAAATGTAGCTCGAACTAACTAACAGACGGAAATCTTTACTTTATCTGAGCACTGAGCTCTATGGGATCTGATCTGGAACATACTGCTGACTTCATAGAAATAGTTAGGTTGAGTCAATACGGACTGTTTGAGATTATTAATTAATATTAATATAAGAAGTTAATCGAGGTGAGGCAACCATCTTTGGAATAGAGAGTCAGAAATGGGCGACAAGCGTCACGAGAATATTCCCCTCAAATCTGAAAAGGATGACTGACTTGGCCTCTGGCAGAAAATGCTACTGGTAGCTACGTTATTATTGTTGACCATTCACCATCTTAGTGACGCCTCAGTTGCTGCCTCCAGGACACTCATGGCTTGATCTGGATCAAGTGGCCCAAGGTGTGGAATTTTTGCTGACGTCACCCCCGGACTTTGTGCCTCTCGTTGTTTTTTGTTATAAACCCACTGTTTTCACCTGATGCTAGTAGTAACGTGTCTGGATTATCCATTCCAGTAAATTCATTCAGGATAAATACCTCTATGGTCAGAAGGAGGCGGCCTACATCGCCGGGGCCATTTACAACTGCTCGCTGTTGCTCTCAGCCGGCGCCGGCTTTCTCATAGTAAGTATCACCAATCTCACCTGAAATGATAGAAATGCCTTGATTTTCATACACGTGTGGATAAAGTATGTGGATAAAATGTTTTGGAGGATGAGAGTTTATTCAAAAGTGTCCAAAAGTTCTATCAAGTTCTATAAAGTCAGTAGTTGAATTGTTCTGTTTGCTCCAGGACTACGTGGGTCTGCGGGGGGTCTTCATAGTGGTCTGTGCCATCCTCACGCTGCCTGTGTTTGGACTCCTGGCCTTCACCTATGTCCCTCCTCTCATCTCCACCATCTGGTTGGGAATCACCTACTCCTTTGCCTCGGTGATCCATTTTGATCTTTTTTTCTACTCCCTCAGGCACATTCCCCTCTTAATTATACAACCCCCAACAGTTGGGGATATTATGCCATCACTGCCGCCATTGTGTAATTTCTAGCCGCCATTTTTTGGATCATTTTCAAATGTTATACCAACATAGAGATTACAGCGAGGAAGGACTGGGAGATTTTTTTAAAATAAAAACACAGTTGGTCAGAATTAACTTCTAACTTTTGGTCCAGATTTAGCTCATATGATCCGCCTCGATGACATCTAACTTACATTTGACATATTTTACCGTAATAGTAGGGGCTTTAAAAAAAAAACATAGCTTCCCAAGCATAAGTCCAATTATGTCTTAAGATTACTTCATATGAATTGACACAAGGAAATCTGTCTCGTTTCATTAATGAGCTCAGAATAAATATTTAACTGTATTTAGCCTCATCATTTTGTCACTATGGGAGCGGATCCTAGCGCATACTGCTGACCTCATAGAAATAGTTTGGTTGAGTCAATATGGACTGTTTGAGATTATTAATGAGTCAGCTTTCATTTGAGGAGTTCAGTATATAGGAATTTCTTGTGCAAGGCAGGGGATTGGGGTCCATTCAAGGATTTACTTCTTTTTTTTTTTCAGATTTCATTTTGAATTTAAATGTCAGATTCACACACACCTGTGGGCAAACTAGAGTCGCCAGGTAAACTATATATTCCATGTTTTTAGGCCATGGAATGAAGGCAGACCCCATAAAAACTCCTCAGAGAAAGAATTTGAACCCAGAACCTGCTGACTACTACACCCCTCAACCATCTGTGCTGCGTTCCAGGTGAGCCTGTGGTCGTCCATTCCTCTGGTGGTCCCTCACGCGACGCTGGGAACGGCCATGGGTCTGGCTGCCTCTGTGGAGATGACCGGAGTCGGGGTGTCCAATCTGATTGTTGGAAAGATCCTGGGCTCCGAATCTTTGTAGGATGGTAGAACTCTTTACAGTCCACCACGTGATGATCTCTGCTGGATGTTAGATTTGAACTGACATTCAATGTCTTCTCCGTTTGCTTGCCAGTGAATTTAGAATTCCGCTGTGGCGCTGGCAGAGGATGATGATCTTCATTTTTGCCAACACCATCAGCTGCATCAGCACTTCAGTGCTGCTCAACATCGTGGACCACAGACAGGTCAGACATCCCACCGACCGGCTTTATACATTTTTTACACATGAGATGTACGTACAGTGTGTTCAGATCATACTTGTCTGTAAACAGGATGGGGTGCTGAACAAAACAACCAAGAGGGCCGACAGGGAGAAACAGCCTCTGACAGAAAATCACACAATCCTTTCTAAGCAGAAGAAATGAGAATCCACATGTTCTCAACCCGTCTGTGATTATCAGCCGTAATGCTGTAAAATACACCAGCCTACCGCTCAGATATGATGACATCAACCATTCGTAACGCTGCTCCCAAGGATCCATCCTGCGGGGATCTCTGCCTTGATGATGACGAGGGGACGGAGATCTCTGCTGCTCATTTATCCAGAAGGCATTTGATATAATAAATAGATAGTTTTGACTTCAACCATCTCCATTTGTTTGATGGTTCTCTGATTTGTCAGAAGGGGGCGGGACTTAGATGTAACTGAGGCTGAGATTGTTAAAAAAAATGTGTGTTTCTATTCCTCCAACAAGTCTCCAGTTTTAGTTGAATATTTGATAGCAAGAGGTTTTTTTGTGGCTGCATAAAAAAATTTGAATAGTTACATCGCTATGTTTGTTTTTTACATTAAACGTACTGTTTTATTTCTGGGTGCCATTATGTAAGTCATGTGTATAACACTTTTAAATGAGGCTCAAAATTGGCTCTGTGTCAGGATTCCTCATAGATGGTGATAAAAATGAGGAACATCTAGACGAGACAGGAGATGAATGAACTCCAGATACAACAAACGGGCTGATGGAGAAGAAAAAGTAAATAACATGAGGATCAGTCTCACTATTTGGCAAGAAGCAGGTGACGGATGCCCTTACAGCTACTGAGCTATAATAATAATAATAATAATAATACATTTAATTTAGCAGCTTATCGATTCATCATAAAGTGTGTTGAAAAAATCAAGTGTTGAAACCTTCACACAGTCAGTTGGTGAAGTGTTTTAAAGGCGACACAATTGTTTAGTAAACTCAACTAATTCAGGATAAGTGTTTATAAAAATAACCATCAACTCCGCTTCCTCAAGCTCCGCCTTCTGGAAGTGACGTAAAGACAGGCGGCAGCGCTGAGGATGTTCAGATGTTCTCTGGGAGTGACGAAGATGAAGAGGATTAGAAAAGGAGGACATCAGAGGGAACGTGTTGACCGAGACGATCACGCCTGAATGGCCTCATCTTCTTCTGTGGTGTTGAAAAGAAACGTCACCAACTGGTCTATTTTACACACTACAGTGTTTATTCAGATCCGTCGCGTGTGATTGTTCACACGCCGTCTTCAAATATTTCACGCCTTAGCCGTAGAGCAAATATCTGTTGGTTATGGAAAGCAAACAAGCAGCTGGATCCTGATCTTCATGAGGAATTACTTTTCCATACAACATATCATTTGAATGAAACTTGATAATATTTAATATAAAAAAAGAATTCCCCTGTAGACAAAGTGCATAGTTTAAAATGAATCGGATTTAAAAGATTGTGTGCTCTATCAGCCACAACATTAGAACCAGCAACTGGTTTTAATGTTGTGGCTGTGTTTCATATATTATCACTAACAGCAGTGTAGTACTGGGATGCTCCTTTTATGCTTCTTGGATGCGTATCTTTATTTTAGTCTTTAATATATAAAGAATTTGTCACTTATTTAGCGGTTTTCCTCATAAATAAAACAAAATTCCCCTCTGGTCAGATGAAAGAATAGTTTTTTCGCTTACGACGGATTTGTTGGTTGCAAAAAATCTCTATGTTCACATCCAACTTCAGGTTATGATGAATGATAGTGCCCACATATTTACACCAGGACACTTCCTCCACACTTCCATCATGAATGAAAGCTGCACCTTTGTGGCGTCTGAAGTCATTTATAATCTCTTTGGCTTCAGACACGTTTAGGCCCAACAAATTCTTGTCACACCAAGAAAATTAAGTGGCTGAGAGCATCGCCGGGGTCCGATTCTGATCCTAGTAAAAGGGGACAGCCAGGCAGTCCCTGATTGTGTTCAAGGTCACATGACTCCCGTTTTAGCCTCTTTACACTGGCTGTGTTTTAGAATAGATTTTAAGCTTTCACTGATTACCTTAAAGGCTCTGTATGGCCTCTCGCCCAACTATATCGCTGAACTTTTAGTGCACCCCCATGTAGCCTGAGGTCATTCTGGAGGAGGAGTATCATCCAGTGGCGGCTGGTGAGTTTAAGTTTTTAAAAAAAATAAGTCTGAACTGTACGTGACATTTATTCATGATAAAATACATATTTTAAAGGCAAACATGTTTTTGCAATTGCAATTCAATATTAATATAAATAACAGATCATTTTTAGAAGTAAACAAAACAAAAACATTTGTTTATATATATATATATATATATATATATATATATATATATATATATATATATACATTTTTTGTATATTTATATAGTTTTATAGGTTAAATTTACTATTTCAGATTAAATTTTTGTTCTCTCAAAAACCTTTATTTTATCATTTATTTTGTTGACAGAGAACCATTTATTTATTTGAATTATTTATTCATTTGTTTATGTTAGACATTCACATTTTGCTCTCCTACAAGTATAGATAAAGAGTTTGTAAAGTTTAATCATTAATTCATTTTTAAATACAGAGTATTTGTATATGTACAAGCAAAATTCAGCTTAAGGCACCAATTCAGATGCTGTTGACTTTTTTTTATTTTTTCAATCTATTTTTTGCTGCTCTTGTGAAGCACTTTGCTCTAGAAATAATGGTTATTATCATTAATAAGGGGAAAATGTACATTATTTATAGATACAGGATTCAGTCAGACACCTGGAAACACTGAAATCTGTCCTCATCCTGTCTCTGTCTTCAGTCACGGTTGAATTATCAGACGGATAATGTTTGATTCCCACTGACACGGCGTGCCTTTACTGAAAATTTAAATATTATAACAGTCTGCAAAACTGGATAAAACAATGGATCACTGTATTCCTAGAGGAGCGTCGTGATGTTTGTGTTATTATAAGGATTAATCTGTTGTGGCGAATGATTGGAGGGGGGTTAAGGTTAACGATGGAGACTACCTAGAACCCGGATCCTCTGTTTGCCCTGAAGATCAACCCTAAAAATATACCGGACTTAATCTTCTTAAGGGCGTGTGGCCGGAGTTAGTCCTTTAACTGCCCGGTTTACAACACACACATACTCCCACGCACACACACGCTCACACACACACACACACACACACACACAGAGTCAGTCACAAAGTCATTGGGAGCAACTTAATACCTGTCATTCAACAGAGGGCTTTACGGCGAAGCTTTCTCCTTCATGGTTTCTCACTTGGAGACGATCTGCTGCCTGAACTGGTCGGCCGAGGGCCCCGACAGCGTGAGCATGTCAGGCCTCCTCAACCTCAGCAGCCTGGGCAGGATCTGTGGCTCCAGTGACAGCAATGAGATGGTCGTTCTGGATCGGGTCAAGAGGAAGAACTCTGTCAGGCGTATGTCTATTATTGAGGACGGTCAGATCGCAGAGGTTCTCTACCTTATTCCTAAACAGTCCATGATGGAGCAGCTGCCTTTCCTCAACCCCAACGACTACATCCTGTGTGAGAAGTTGGCCAGTATACCGGCAGAGATGTCAGGTAGTTACAGTAGCAGTAGTTTGGTGTCTGTGTCGCGGAATTGAGGTGCTATTAAGTTTGGACATAAACCAGTACGTACACATGAGAAAACCGACGGATGTCCAACAGGCTGAATAAAGTTTACTTTCACCCTTGTCTGCAATGCAGAATGTTACATTTTTCTTTTATTTTCAAAGTGAGAGGATCTTCGAAATTTGTGATTCTTTGAAAAAAACTCCCTGTAACCATCAGATTAAGCATGAAACGTAATTCTTCATGAAGGGTTTACCAGAAATAAGCCAAATATCTGTTAATGTTAACAAATCGTCTTTTATTGAAGAAAAAAAAATCAGTCAATCTTATTTGAAATTTATAAACCATTCAATAATTAGAGAGAGAGAGAGAGAGAGAGAGAGAGAGAGAGTTATTGATTTATATTTTGCTATAATAATTCATACATTCATACAGAGAACTTTTAACAATTTTTTTTCAACCAAAAATCTGCTGGTCTTCAGAAATAACTTCACACAGACAGAACATACAATTTTACGTGAATGAAGTCAGACTTTTTCTTTACTCTTTAGATAGCGTTTGGAATGAAAACTATGGACAAAAGTGTAAGACTTTCATTTCCTCCAGAAAACAAACTTTCTCTTTCTTGTAATTCCCTTTCTGCAGTTTAAACTTGTAGTTTGAGCTCAATTATAAATCAAATGTATTTGCTCAGTCTGACCAAACTGCCACATTTCTGCAACTCTGACTTATCCACAACAATTCAATTCAATTACCTGCTGCTAGGCCAACCCTCCCATCTCTCACCTCTGACGGTGGCATTCCTCTCTGCAGGTGAAAACGCGATAAAAGTTTTCTGTATTGACCAGAGCTTGAGCTCGGTGCCGGGGCGGTTCTAAGAATTCTTTTGACCAGGTTAGCAACCTGAAAGCATCAAGTAGGGGGTGGGTGTTGAAAAGGAGATTTGTCCAGCCTACGCCTCCTCTTCAGCGTCTCTGTTCAGCCCTCTGAACCCCCAGCTCCGACCCCAAAGGAACATCAAAGGAACAAAGGCAGCCATAGCCACATGGTGACATCACTTCTCCAAATGGCTTATTATTTTATTTCCATTTTAAATGCTACAAAAACACAAAACCTCACCAAAACTCAGTTGCCTCTAGGATATGCCGAAACCTAAACCTACTCCAATCATTTTAAAGATAAAAGTTGATATGACTAGAGGTGAAGGAAATTCAAAATAAGGCTTTTGAGCTCTACGTAAGAACAGCAAAACACAAATACATTTCAGACTTGGGGTCATAGTTCAGAATTGCAAGAGTGCTTCTGGACACTCCTACTGCCGTCCACACACACACACACACACACACACACACACACACACACACACACACACACACACATGATCCTCTGTGTTTTGGTCCACCCCCTCTCTCTGGGACTGGCAGTCCGGTCAGTTCCTCCGCTCACTCTCCGCTGCAGTGAGATCTCCCACAGACGGGCTGAAAGCAACAGTCATGAAAGAAAAAGGTAGATATTTTAAAGGCTGAGTGTGTGTGCTTTTGTGTGTGTGTCTTATGAGTGTGTGTGTGAGAAGAGTCAGATTGTGTAATTTGTTTTGAGTGTCAGACTTGTTAACGACAGGTTTTTTTTCTCATAGGAAGGTGAGCTATCAGTCATATATTTCTATCCAATGAGAAAATGAGCCATATCAATATGACTCTTTGTTTATTCTAGTGTGCTCGCAGCTTCTTCTTTTTTAAGCATTCCTTATGAAGATACATTTAAATGTCAAACAAATATTCGTCCTGACTGATGAGTCTTGATGATATTTGGTTATGTGGAAACTCTGGAGTTCTTATTCTCAAAAAAATAAAAATGTAATTTACGCTAACATTTCCAACAGTTTTGCCTTTTGGAAATATATTTTCAAACTCTTCAGAAAAGATCTAGAAAGTGAATAGTGGGCACAGAAATGTGGTTGCCAAGTGGGGATAAGTGCAATCACTGCTGGTGAGCTAATGGCAGTGCATCATGGTTAGGTAATAGCAGCATGTGATTTTGGAAATACCTCCGAATTGGAAAGTGTTTCAGCCTGAATGTTCTGTGAATAAGCCTCTGTAGTGACTCCAGTGACTCACTCAGGGTAACGTCATGGGGAAAATACCAAATGGAATTAGGCCTTGTTCATTCTAAGTAATATTATTATTACCTGTAAACTATTCCCAATGTCGTCGTTCCCGACAGCAAGGGCATCAACTCGAAAAGCCTCCAATCCCCTGCATCGTACAAGCAATCCCCCTGATTCAAGTTCTCAAATTCAATGGTCATGTGACTCAAAATAAAACGGTAATCAACATCGTGAAAACAACAATTACTTACTAACGACCCTAACATGCATCGATTACCCCAAAGCTAAAACCAAATAGCTTTTGTATCTGAGGTTTTGGCCGCTGTGTACACGTCGCCATGGCGACAACTGAAGTCACTTTGCGCGATGGTGGTTAAGAATTTTATTAACTTACAATAATACACCTTGTTTACTGAAGCTCTGGGTAACGTGTTTGTTAGGGTCATTCATTATTAAGTTTATTTTGAGTCACATGACCGCACGAGCCAGAAGTTAAGCGAAGCTAGCACGGCTAATCATGACATCATGAAAGGTTTTTGTATTATATCTGTTTTATTCACTAAATTAAGCATTGGGAAAGATAGAGTGGGGTTTGCATCACTTTTAAATGTGTTTGGTAACGATTCTGTTGTCTTGTGGCTAATGCAGACTTTTTCTTTTTTTTTTTTTGCTCCTGTGTTTTCAAATTGATGACGATGTTTTTCTTTAATTGCTTGAGCTTTATCTATTTGTTTGTGTTTTTCTTAAGTTGCACTGCGTTTGCCCCAGTCGGCTACCGTACTAATACTCGGGGATCGGAGGATCCAAACAATGATCCCTGATCCACCAAAATGATCTGCGCTGTTCCTCGAGTCCTTCCTTCCTTCTCCACCTCTTAGAATTCCTTCAAAATCTGCTCTTCAGTAATCCTGCTGAAAGAAGGCATCAACATTTCCTTCTTGGCAGGTCCAAAGAACATCATAAATACATATAGAGGAAGTAAATACAGCTGGAAGCCCGTATAAATGTGCTGTAAATACATTAACTCACTGTTCTGTAGTACAAAAGCACTTTATGTTGACTTACTGTATTTGCATAAAAATAGCATCAGTTGTACTTCATCATCAACAGTTCTGGATTTCTCATACTGTATGGATACGTCACGTTACACACTCACACACACACACACACACACACACACACACACACACACACACACACACACAGGCAGATATTCATAGGTGGAGACAGTGGGCTGTGTTATCAGCTGTCCATCTCAAGTTTCTCTCTATTTGCTGTCCTTCTAAATCCATCATTCGCTAATGCCTGACACTCTATCAGCTTCTCAGGCTGAGACCACATCAAGAAAGAGCGGACGACATTTTGGACTGCAATCCCAACACATCAGTCTCACAATTTACACAGCAGCCAAAACTAGAAGCAAAAAAATAGCATTAAAAAAGGGATAATACCAGCCACATAGTATACTGTGTGTCGTACTACTGGGTATAATATTGCAGTACACATCCTGTTCTTGATCTATTTACATCAAAGCAACATTTCCACAAATTTCTAGCCTACCTAGGAAGGGTATATCCCTAAAAAGCCTCCAGTCCCCTGCGTTGTACGAGCAGTTCCCCTGATTGGAATCCTTAAATTTAGATGTGAAGTTATGTCCTAAAAACTGGGTTTTTTTGTAAAACAAAAATAACAACCCTCCCCCTGGTGAGTAAAATATGAACCATTTGAATAAAATATGACATATGCAACAAAGTTGGACTAAATCGGACCAACCGTTGAGAAAGTATAGCATGAAAAACTTTGAGTTTAATCTCCCTCTAGTGCCGGAAAGATGTAACTGACCTTTCCCAAAATCCATCCAGTTTTTCCTCGCACTAAGCTCTATGAGGGAATTCAATAGCTTTTAAGTTGATCGTGTTTACTTGAAGGATCTGCTGATGATCTGATGATTCCAGAACATCCCTCACTTTTCAAAGATATTTTAATATGAAACATTCTTGGGCAAAGACCCGTTGACCTGTTGATAGGGGATTTCAAAACATTCCCAGGGACCTTCTTGTTCTGACGGACAGCTTCATATTTCATCTTACGAATGAAGTGATTTCTGACCGGTGCTGATAACCGGACCGTCTTGACATTCTTGGAGGAACATCTTGACATGACCTGTAGGACGGTGCGTCCGTATGTCATTGGGAGGCTTTAGGTACGTTGCTGGTTTGTGAGCGTACCAAGATCTTTTCTGTTAACGAGTCTATCTGTAAAAAACTCATTTATGTAGTTTTTAAGCTGGAATTTATTACCGTCACTCAACCAACTATTGATCATCCATGTCAACAGGACTTTTTTCCTAAAATGATCAGAAGACAAGACAAGATGGGCAAAGACTGTCATATTCACTGTAAAAAAAAGAAATCAATTAAAAACTTAAATTCTCCCACTGAATGCTCCATGACTCACAGAAATCATTTGTGTGATCAGACTCTCTTTTAATCTGTTATTGAAAGTCATCATATAAGGGAAGGTGTTAACTGACTTTTATGTTAATTAAAAAAATCAAATAAAATCATCATGCATAATTATATCATCAAAAAAGTCGAGGATATTTCCGCTGCCGCAGGACTACGTGTAAATGCATTAGCTCGAAAACTATTTCATGGGTCATTTTAAAATCTTTGTTCTTCGTAGACCTCGGTGTGAGGAAGAAGTGGATTGATTTGGGGAAAAGTCAGTTGCATATTTTAAACATTAAGAAGAGTTACCTCCAAAATCAAACATTTCAGACCATAATTTCTCAGCTGCTGGTCCGATTTAGTCCAAATTTACCTCTCATGAACCGCCTCGAGGATATCTAACTTGTATTTGTCTTATTTTACTGGAATTGTTCGTAATGCATATAAATTGTTTGCATGAAATTGAATGAAACATATAGTTACTTCTCAACCATTTGTCCGTTTATGTCCAAATTTACCTCATATTAATCTACACATGGAAATCTAACTTGTTTGTGTATTTTATTTCACTACAATAGTTCATATTTTACTCAATAAGGATTTTTTTTTATGGAAACCGTTTCTCATCCGTGACTCAGATAAAACATTTAACCGTATTTATCGTAATTATTGAGTCACTCTGGGATCTGATCTTAGAGCAGACTGTTGATTTCATAGAAAATGTTTGGTTGAGTCAAAATGGACAGTTTTGAGATTATTAATGAGTCGCATTTAATTTGAGGAGTTCAATCAGGGGGATTGCTTGTACAATGCAGGGGATTTGGGGCTTTTCAGGGATATATACCCTAGCTATCCTGTTGCAAAAGTGGACTAACTGGAACGGCCAACACGTTTCAGCCGTCCTCCATCCTCCAACCCATAACAGCACATGAAGGAGTTCTGAGTATTATGGGACATTAAGGATAAACCCATTTTTAAGTCACTCTCATGGATCCCTGCTAAAATAACACAAGCTATAATTGTTGGCATGTTTTGTCAGATTCAGTCAGACTGGATCTGGGGTTCTGTAGGATGTTGGGTTGTCGTCTCGTCTCTGATATGATCCGCGGTGCAGCAGCTGGCCTGCAGTTGGAGTTTATAATTACTAAAGCGCTGCTTGATGGATGTTTGACTCGATTCACGACTTTGAAATCAGCTTCAGTGAGCCTCGTCTTCATCTCTGGGAGACATGCTTTCCTTAATCTAGTTTGTTTCTGCTTGCTTGTTGCCACGGCGACGGATCTCGCCCATTGTGGGGGCCACATACCAACGGTGCTTGCCTGGATGTTCTCCGTACTAACCAGCCGGAGTTATGCGGTCGGGAAAACAGTTGCCCTCTTAACAGAAATCCTTCTGCTCGGATCAGAACACTTGAACATCCAGCAGCGGAGATATCTTTCCGTGTCTCTGTGATTTAACTCAGCTGCATATGAAAAAGATAAAGATGGAGCTCGTGTGTCCACACAATAGGATGGAGCTCCACATTCCTCCCTCACTCTCTCCCCCCTCTGCTTATCACATTCAGAACCTCTCAAGTGGGCCGTGATTAGATTGTGGAGGCATTCGCTGCTTCCAAACGTGAGATAGAAGGAGAGCCGTTGCCGTCCTCAGCACTCATGGAGAATATTCAGTCCTCTTTCTTCATTGAGCCATGTCTGTCTTTGTCAGAGACAGATTACTGAGATTGTGTGTGTGTGTGTGTGTGTGTGTGTGTGTGTGTGTGTGTGTGTTTATGTGCCAGAGCGAAGCGGTGTCTACAGATACTGTGCAGTTATGTAAGCGTCTGTTGTGTTCTAATGAAGGGATAAGCCCGCTGCATGGATGGATCAGAATGATTCCAACACTGGGAGGCTCATTAGAGTTTTTCAATTTCACACTATCTCAACTTTTAAACCCTCACGGGTTTTACCAGCTGATCCTGAATAAGGTTTAGTGTCAACATGTCAGTCAGTCAGTTAGCTCATCAATTTGGCTCAAACTGAAGAATCTGAACAACTAGGCAACAATTAGAGGGAATTCTTTGACGGCTGTTCATGGACCTCTGAGCATCCCTGCCAAATACTTTGCTGACTTTTTCTGTGGCACACCCATAGCTTGAGTCAAACGTTACACTTATTCAACAAAAAAGAGAAGAAGTTTGTAATAACATTTACAGTTCCCAGGTAAAGGAGAACTTTCCTGATTATCTCCCAGAAAGTCAGGGATATTATGGAGTCGTGTTGATGTGATAATTAACTACTTTTGATTTGGATTTTGGAAAACCACCTCCAAGGTGATCAGGTCCCAGAGTGTATCCTATAGCCAATGGGGTTTAATCTTTAATTATTATTAGCTATTATTCCGCGTTACATGTGTATCAACCTGTTTTTACTGTGGCATTTTATTTGTATTATAACAGAAAGGGCCTGTAGTTGTTGTCCTGTAAAACGGTTTAACTATAATTCTATAAACTGTAATTACCGTATTATTACATTTGTTTGTTTCTAGTTTTGAATGATGAAACTCTTGCAAATTATACATTTAGACCATAATTGCTTCCCTCAACATCATGAAAGAGATTGGATATGTTTTTTTTTTTAAAGGAACCGCTTTACATTCTTAATAGTTTAACTATCAGGCCACTTAATGACTGTGAAATGACATTTAAGATCACATTCTAAGAGAAAGATGTAACCCATTATTGTCCCCTCTCTTGCAGTGCTGCGTCCTCAGGACGTCTGCCACCCGAGTCCACGTGGGGGCAAGCGGCTCATCCAGTGCCTCCGATGCGGGGAACCGTGCAAGGGAGAGGTGCTGCGAGTCCAGACCAACCACTTCCACATAAAATGCTTTACATGCAAAGGTCAGTACTTGTACTTTAATATGTCAATGTGAGCAGATGCAGGTCCGCATCGTCTGTTAAACCATTATGGTCTGGTTATTTGAATAATAATAATATCTAAACGAACGCGATCGCCCTTGACAGCCCTAAAAGACCCCTATCCCCTGCGTTGTACAAGCAATCCTCCTGATTAAACTCTTCAAATTAAATGTGACTCATTAACAATTAACTATTTCTACGAAATCAGCAATATGGTCCAAGGTAAGAACCCGAAGTGACTCAATAATGAAGATTCGTATAGTTAGCTATTTTGTCTGAGCTCAGTAATAAATCAAGACAAACACACGAGCTAAATTTAGACACAATTGGACTTATGGTTGAGAAATTTCAGCGGACAGACTGTTTTACTCAAAGACCTCCCCCAGTGAGTAAAATAGGAGCAATTACAGTAAAATATGAATAAATTTAAGATAGATCTCCTTGAAGCGGTTCATTTAAGATCAATCTGGAATAAATTGGACGAACGGTTGAGAAACGTTGGCCTGAAAATTGTGATTTTGCGGATAAATAACCCCCTAGTGGTAGAAACATGCAACTGACCTGGAATAATAATAGCAGCTGAATCTGCTGGTGACTCATTAGTCATTCAGTTCTGCTGCTGCCATCAAAACCAATTTATTTTAAATTATTTAACATCTTCAATGAGCCATTGTGACAACCTCCTGGAATGTCAGACATGCTTGTGGAAAGCACATTTCCTCCACAGGCTATTGTCCCAACTAATCAAAAGTGACAGCCTTCTCATGCTTTTGTCACACTGTAACTCTGTTTACAGCAGAGAGGAAACAAAGAGACTCTCGGGGCAGAGGTGCTGCAGAACCGCAACAGAACTTACCTTAAAGCTTTAACTACGTAGAAATAAACTCTTTATTCTAAGGACACAAAAACATGATTATTGTTTTCAGGTGATTAAAGTCTAACGAAAACATGAATATTCATTTTCTGCATGTAAACACTCCTAAAATAACAACATTCTGTTGTTATTTTAATAATTTATTGAGTCCATAAATGTTCAAGCACATCTATGTTTATCAGTAAAAACCAGCTCACACACTTTTTATGCCAGTAAAGTAAATATTCATCTTTCTGTGAAGGTTTTTCTTTAACATGAAACAAGCTCAGATATTGATGGAATGAAGACACATGCACATGTGTGTGTGTGTGTGTGTGTGTGTGTGTGTGTGTGTGTGTGTGTTTTAAGCAGACTTAAAATAGTATTTTTAGGATAAAACTCATTATATTATGCAGGAGTGACAGCGGGTCAGGAATAGAGCAGCTTAAACACAGAATGTCCTTGAGTGAGTGATTGAGACTCAATCACTCACTCAATTTTCAGCTCATCACTTCTTCTCCTGGGATTCAACAGTTCCATCGGAGATGTGAGGATGAAACAGGTTCTCTAATGTGACTGAATGAAGGTTGATGAGTGGAAATATAATTCTCTGTTGAGCTTCTCCTTCCACTTTGAATATAGTCCATAATATGATACAGAGATATTGATCATTGTGTGTGTGTGTGTGTGTGTGTGTGTGTGTGTGTGTGTGTGTGTGTGTGTGCGTGTGTGTGTGTGCGTGCAGTGTGTGGCTGTGACCTGGCTCAGAGCGGTTTCTTCATGAAGAACGGGGACTACCTCTGCCCGCTGGACTTCCAGAGGCGCCACGGAACGTCCTGCAACAACTGCAGGGAGTTTGTGGAAGGAGAGGTTCTGACGGTTCTGGGGAAGACCTACCACCCAACCTGCTTCGTGTGCACCGTTTGCAAGTTAGTTGTAAATATGCACGCATACACTGTAAAAAAAAAAGAAAGAAAATTAAATAAAATATTCACTGGTAGTGCGATTAAATGACGTATTATTGAGTCTGATTGAAAATACTGAATTTAATTCAATGAATTTTTTTATTTTTTTTTACAGTGCGTAACTTTTGTCTTAAAACACTGCAGAATTAAAATAATGTCAGAGTCATGCACCAATAATAAACACATTTTTGGGGTTTTGTGAGGAAAAAAAACATGAAAAATCTGCTTTCTTTTTTTTTTATAAAGATTAGGAAAATTACTGATAACTGCTTTATGATTTTTGGATGTAATCTTGTACCGTAAGAAGAAAAAGAAGAAATAACTTCACCTAGAAAAACTAGATTAAGTAATTTTGAGTCTGACTTATTTATTTAAGTGGCAAATAGTTAATATAATTGAGTTTTACCATTTAAAGTATTTTTTCTTATTAATCAGTAACAATGATGGTTTTACAGTTTGTAATATCTGAAACGCTGAAGGAATAAAATAATATCTCGATTATGCACCAATACTAAACTAATATTTTTGTTTATTTTTAGTGCAAATATCATTATATATTTTTACCATTTATTATGGGTTCATATTTATTGTTTTATACTTTAGGTTTTGTGTAGGAAACAACAGAAAAATCTATTTTTGAAAATGAGTTGAAAAATTTCCAAAGCTGAATATTTGTTTTTAAATAAAAGGTAAAAGAAGAAGAAGGTTTTGGGGTTTAATCCTGCACTGTAAAAAGAAAATTGTTGTAGTAGTAACTTTAATCAAATAAACATTTTTAGAGTCTAACTTAAATTGTAAATACTTAATTTAATTGAGTGTTACAATTTGAAGTCTATTTTATTTATCACCAAAAATTATCTTTCTCCAGAGAGCAATGTTTGTCTTAAAACACAGCAGGAATAAAAAAAAAAAAGTCTCATATTTTATGTTTTGTGAAAAACAAACCTTATAATTTTGTTGTGTTTAAAAAAAAAAATTAATTAGAAGCAAAAAATCTCAGCTTGTCAGATCTTTTGCTTTATTTTATACTTTAGGGGTCTAGAAAAGAAAAATCAACCAGTAACCTAAATTAAAATAAGTATATTTGAATCCAACTTATTAATTTAAGTTGTAAAAACTTAATTTAATTGATTAGAAGAGATGTGTTTTTTTTAGCTCAACCCAAAAATCTTTTTTATTTTTTTTTTTACAGTGCATTCAAGAACAAAGTCTCTTTGTCTTTTACATAGGATTGTTCTCACACCTCAGTCTTCCTGTTTCTTTCTCAGACAGGCCTTTCCTGCCGGGGAGTGCGTCACCTTCACTGGAAAAGACTGCCTCTGTCAGCGCTGTATCCGGCCGGCGTCTCCTGCCCCTAACGGCATCAACTACCCCAACAGTGAGCAGAGAATTTACTCTCTGAGCACGTTTGATCCTATCACAAAATATTTATTGTTGAAGCTTTAAAATAGATCAGAGACTTTAATTCCACGGAGATATAATGAGACGCTGGATTACGCAGCGAACATCGGCCGTCTGCAGCTCCTGCGTTAGACTGTGTATTTAGTTTATCCTGCGCTTAAGAGTCGTTCAAGGTCAGGGCTTCATCTGTCCTCCTCCTGCGTACGGAGATGAAATCAATAAATCAATAAACATTTTTATCCATATTTCTCCTTCTTGGTGAGGCTATTAAAGGTATATTCAGAGCATCTCTCAGCAGTACTGTACATGCATGAACCTGATATAATATACGTCTGTGTCCAGAATCGATCCGGAGGAAAGGGTGGATTAAATTAAAAGTGTGTGTGTGTGTGTGTGTGTGTGTGTGTGTTCAGACTGCTCTGGTTGTTGCAGAGACATCAAGAACGGTCAAGCTCTCATGGCCCTCGGTGGCCAGTGGCACCTCGGCTGCTTCAAGTGCAAAGCCTGCAGAAAAGTGCTGAGTGGGGAATATATCAGCAAGTAAAAACAAATCTTCTAATCTTCTCTCAGTGACGATTCTTTATGAAACCTGATGTTGGAGTCCATCACCACTGACACAGTAGATGAACATATTGGTGTTCCTTCTCTTTCAGGGATGGCATCCCTTACTGTGAAAGGGACTACCAGACTCAGTTTGGGGTTCAATGTGAAGCATGTCAGAAATTTATAACCGGGAAAGTCTTAGAGGTAAGATTTTATCTGTTCAAAGTGAAGAATGTCCTCTGATTTTACCAAAATGTGCATCAATACTTTGGTTATATTTAAGAATAGTTGTCGTCTTTTTATTTTTGTTGTGTAGACCCATCCTGGTTCCTTTAATAGTATAAAAAGTTCTCATAGACAATGAATGAATATAGATTATTATTATATATACACAAGTGTTTTACCCATGAAATAAATAATGCATCCTTTTTCCTCTGCTGGGACAGTGTGCAAACCATTGTTGCATCCTGTTACCGGTTAAATCTAACTCAATATTACGTTGAATACCCTATTAAAATGACAAAGTTGACATGTTTTCATGGTACCACTCCACAATAAGAGAACCCTTGCAAGGAAGATAATAACACTTCGTAAATCGTTAATAAAGTATTATTTCCAACTTATTACACATGTTTCAACAGATACAGGTTAGTAACAGGTCAATGTTGCCTTTTTACATCTAATGAGTTTTGCAGGTTATTAATTATTTATAAACTAGTTATAAATCGTTCCTAAACTCTTTATAAGTGTCTCAATGTAAAGTGGTCCCGTATTTTTAGAAAGATGACTTTTCCTATGAGAAAATGCTTGTCCAATTTTTTGACAAATATCAAAATCTGTCCCAAAAACAAAACTTGGTTTATTTCCTTTGAAGTACTTAATGTTTGTTAAACTTGATGCCTTCAGTGCACGTGGTCCAGAGTCGGCATCGTGGGTGGGCTTAGCAGGCATGGACCCGTCCACATGTACAGCTGGCCCACCCGAAATGACAGTGAACTGACATCATTTCAAAATTTTTGTTTTTGATTATTTAAATTGATGTTAAAATAACATTTAAATACTCAATCAAGACTAAAGACATCATTAATGAACCCACCATCATATCTGAAGTCTGGACCAATCAAAACAGCTCATTTTACTTTGATCCATGCACGTTTAACCTTTAGATCAGTAGCACTGGTATCTGACCACTTCGAGGATAGATGATGTAGCAGGTTCGTCCAGAAGCTGCTGCCAGTCTGCAGGTTAACCTACTGGAAATTAAACTTAAACTAAGCTCAGATGTTACAGACTGCAGCTAAATGGATCCATGCTTTTAAACCATCTGCAGACATACTTCAGTTTCCAGCTGTGTAAAATATACAACCATCAGCTACAACATTTGGGCCGGTAACTGGTCATAATGATATGGTGGAATGGTGTGTGTAGAATCAGATGAATTTGATTACAGAGGTGCTAATGTATTTCCTATTAAGAGTAAAAGAACCTGTAAAGTAATGTAGACCTGACAAGAGTTGAGATGTTGTCATATAGAGGAAAATACTGATGATTGACAGCACAATGCACCTGTCTCTCTCTCTCTCTCCCCGTCTCTCTCTCTCGTTCATTCAGATTTCTCCATTAATGTCTGAGTTATTGTCAGCCTCGAAATAGACCAACAACTCCGACAAACTCTCTAAGTATCTTTATAGCCTCTCGCCTCCTGCGCCTTCCACTTCAGCATCTCTGTTCAGCCCACTAAGCCACCAGTTCCACCCCCATTTGAACATCAAATAACTAAAAAGGACCTCTTGAAACAGATCCCCTAACTCTAGAATTTTTGATTCTGAGCCCCCAGCTCCAGCCCAAATCAAACATCAAAGGAATCAAAGGAACAAAGGCAGCAATAGCCACATTGTGACATCACTACTCCAGACGGCTTATTATTTTTTAATAATTATGCGATTTTTTTTGCAAAATTATGCAAAACACGACACATCACCATAATGTAATCACATATATATATACACATATATATATATATATATATATATATACACACATATATATATATATATATATATATATAAATGGATCCATGCTTTTAAACCATCTGCAGACATACTTCAGTTTCCAGCTGTGTAAAATATACAACCATCAGCTACAACATTTGGGCCGGTAACTGGTCATAATGATATGGTGGAATGGTGTGTGTAGAATCAGATGAATTTGATTACAGAGGTGCTAATGTATTTCCTATTAAGAGTAAAAGAACCTGTAAAGTAATGTAG
>VRLP01006902.1:0-25095 GCA_009660295.1 Lophius piscatorius | reverse complement strand
GATGGATGAATGAAGAATGGACGAATAGATTGATGAAGGATGACAGATGGAAGGATGAATGAATGAATAAATAATGCATCAAGGAAGAATGGATGGAAGGACGCTAAATGGATGTATGAATAAAGGATGGAAAGATGACAGATGGATGGATGAATGGATGGATTCAAGGATTTAGAGATGATTGAAGGATGAATGAATGAATAAATAATGCATCAAGGAAGAATGGACGAATAGATTGAATGATGATAGATGGATGAATAAAGGATGAAGGATGAACGAATGGATGGATGATTGAAGTATGAATGAATAAAGGATGGAAAGATGACAGATGGATGGATGAATGAAGAATGGATAGATTCAAGGATTTACAGATGATGACATATGGAAGGATGAATGAAGAATGGATGAACAGATGGATTCAAGGATTTACAGATGATTGAAGGATGACATATGGAAGGATGAATTAATGAAAAAAGGATGGCTGGAAAGATGAATGGATGATTGATGGAGGAATGAATGAATAAATAATGCATCAAGGAAGAATGGAATGACGGAAGGATGAATAGATGAATGAAGGATCAAGAATAAAAGATGACAGGTGGATGGATGGATGAATGAAGAATGGATGAACAGATGGATTCAAGGATTTAGAGATGATTGAAGGATGAATGAATGATGGAAGGATAATAGATGGATGGATGAATGAAGGATCAAGAATAACAGATGACAGATGGATGAATGAAGAATAGATTGATGAAGGATGACAGATGGAAGGATGAATGAATGAATAAATGATGGAAGGATAATAGATGGATGGATGAATGAAGGATCAAGAATAAAAGATGACATATGGAAAGATGAATGAATGATGGAAGGATAATAGATGAATGAAGAATGGATGGATGGATGAAGGATCAAGAATAAAAGATGACAGATGGATGGATGACCTTTGACCCTGCAGCAGACGGGTCAGTATGAGGAAACAAAGTTTCTCTACAGGAATCAATGAAGCAATGAATCAATGAATCTGGATTCTTTTTTTTTTTTTACGCCGTCAGAGTCAGAACCCAGAGAGTTTAACAGAGACGTAATCTCAGGCTCATTCAAATAAACCCACGGGTCAGAACCGTGACCCGGAGAGGCCCGGTCATTAAAAACTGATCCTACCGCCCCGGCCCACCTCTGCTGATTTTAACCATAATGTAATCTATATAATATAATAATGTTTTTCTCTGAATGGAGACAAACCTTTGTTTTTATTTTAACGAAGTATTCTGGTTCTGTGAGGTCCGATATTATTAATTTAATAAAGAAATCCTGTCTTGTCAAATCTTCTTGCTTATTTTAAGTGATTTTTTTCATTTTAATCTTCTTTTTGAAAGCGGAGTTTATGGTAACAGAAACAAAAAGCCATTTTTAAGGGATAAAAATACAAATTTTGGAGAATCACTGCTTTATTCTGGGACGAAACGCTTCATATTAGCAATAAATATAGTTTTTAAATGAGATTTAGCAGCTAATTTTAAAATCTACCTCATTTAAATATCACATATTATGTCAGGAATGTTTCCAAAAAGAATTCTTGCTAATTCTTTTAGCAGATTTTCTTTACTCATGCAATTTAAAACACCTCGTATTCATCGTTTTTATGTTTAACACTTCAAAATAAAAGCACCGACTGATAAATGTTAATAAAGTTGTATGTTGATTAAAACGGTAGCTGGGTGTAGTTTATAAAGTCTAAGAAGTATAAACTCTTTTAGTATTGATTGTCTAATTTGATGTATAATTATAGGATTTTAGACATTTTTGTTTTTTGTCTAAAAAAACCCCCCAAAAAAGAAAATCATCTAAACGATCCAAATTTGATAAAAAACTAATTCACTAGCAGAAACTAGTAAATATATATATATATATATATATATATACTTTAAATGGACATAGATTAATGTATTTAAAACAGAATTTGATGCAACTTAAAAAATAAAATCCACTTCCTGTTCTGGATCCGGTTCTTTTCTGGCTTCATAAACCCATAAAATTTGAAGCCAACACTTCCTCGCTGCAGGTGTATCAAACCACGTTCAAACTCACCATTTCCACCCAACAGGTCCATGGCACTGACGCACATCTCCTCTTCCTCCTCGTCTTCCTCATCCGCAGCTGCATCGTCGTAGACAACCGGCCCGCTTTCCACCACCGCTTTGACGGCGGGGGCTCCCTCAGGCACCGGCGGGGGGTCGGCTCCGGCGATCTGGGCAAACGGGAAATATTGTCGGTGGTGAGCAGACACGCGTTATTCCCTATTTTTAATATTTTCCTCGGCGTGATGCGAGAGCGTCCGCGGGGAAATCTGAGCGAGGCCCGTCAGACCCACTTCCTGTAAAATGAAAAGAATAATAAAGATGGTAGGACGGGTGGCGAGGACATATTTCATCACCTCGTATGATTAAATACGGCGTCGGAGCGTGACCACGGCCTTTATTATCTTACACTCAGACGTTATTCCGCCATTTTGGATTTTAAAAATAAATAAAATAAATCTGCCGAGTCGACGGTTTTGTTTCGTTTCCCACTGAAGGGTCAGAAATGAACCGGAGCCTCGGGGCAGAAATAACCTTAAAGGTTCATAAAAAGGAGGGTGAAATTAAAAATGAAGGGGTGAGGACGGGGTCAGAAATGTAATTAGAGCTCCCTTTGGAACTACGCCAGGTTCACGTTGAAGTTTTCTCGAACTCCATTTCTTCAGAGAAATGGAGTTCGAGGAGAGTGAAGTCAGTCTCCGCTTCACACAGACGGCCTTTCACCTCGCTGTCGTTGATGAAGCATCATCTGGATTTCCATCATGGATTTTTTTTATTTATTTATTTTTTTAAAAACGTCCTCCTCTGGTCCAGAACCAGGAGAATCTTTTCCAGCTCCATGCCGTGAGACCGAATGGAACGTTGTTTTATCTGAAAACAAGCGACTGAAACCGGAGGATAAAAAAAGAGAATATAAAAGAGCGTGGTAAAAGTCAGGGGCGGCACAGTGGGGTCTTTTCCAGCGGTGGAACCAACAATAAAACAGACGTCAGCCGTCTGATCCTCATGGTTCTTGTTTGGCCCGTTTTCCCAGTGAGGGGTGACCCGTTTGCCTGAATAACCTGTTTGCCTGACATCATCAGCGTAGATGAACTCTGAACTCTCCGGGATCACGTAAAGACGCCAGAGAGGTCGGGTTCACGATCACAACTTTGTTCGGTATCACTCTATACTACGATACCCATAAGCCCCTGCTACTGTTGCTATGGGGACCAGACCCCACAACTGCATCTTAAGTCCAAACAGGATCAAATTTGATAATTCTACTTCCTTCAATAATTCTACTTCCTCTTTGTTTCATCTGCCCTTTATCTGACATGTTTGTATTTTTTAATAATGCGTAACTTCTGCGTCGTAGTGTCATGTGACCCAGAAGAGAACCCGTATCAAACAACAATTAATGACACATAACCCAACGCTACAGTAAACAAGGTAATAGAATTAGCATCAGAATCTGGCACATATTGGCTTCTGGTGTCGCCGTGGCAACGTAAGTCAACATCGTCATTGTTTTCCCGTTATCACGTAAACGGCCGTAAAAATAAATAAATTCCTGCCAATATGGCCGCCATCAGCTTCCGTACATCAGAGAGATGAAGTCAGATCTGATCCTGATCTTAAAGGTCCAGTGTGTAAAATTAGGACTGTAATATTCATAACGACGTTTCAGCGGAGAACTCACGGCACCAGATTCCACACGCTGGACCTTGAACACAACATAATGTCACCAGCGAAGGGACTCCACAGCCGAGGTGTTCGTCGGCGGCGTGATTCTCTGGTGTGCATCTGTTGTCCAAACATCGGGGGGCTTTGGCAGAGCGAAGGCTGGAGCTGAGCAGAACCGCCTGCAGAACCACAGATAAGGGGTCCGGACATTGTGGGCTGCAGCTGGCAGTCAAACATCAGCTAATCCTGGATATTGTGGACTCCTGGGTCATTTTCAAATGTTACACTCCCATAGACTTCAGTGTGAGGAAGAACTGGATTGAGTTCTTGCTTACTACGACTCTAAAAAGAGATTTTTTTTTTCTCTCTGGTGTGAATGAAACTGAATTTTTTGAGGAAAACCTGGAAAATTAAATGATTGAAACTTTTAACTGCAGAGAAACGACCTCACCGGGTCATCTCTGACCCGCTCGTGGTTCTGAAGGGTTTCTAAGGGCACCAGTCCAGAAAAGAGTCTGAAAACACGGCAGAGAAAATTCTGCACAAGGAGGAACCCAGAAACATTTTTGGTTTCGCCACAGGAACGGAATACCGGTCCGTTATCGTTTTCCTTTCAGCCGGCGCTAATAATAACGCCGGAGGCGGGTCCACTGTGTGCCGGAGTCACGCCGCCTCTTCCTCCAATCCTCCTTCCATTCTGTCCTCTTCCTCTCCTTCATCCCACCTTTCTTTTATTCCCGGCTTCCTCCGTTCCAGTTCTTATTCTGCCCGCATCCTTCCCTCTTCACGTACCGCACACGCTTTTGTTCAGCCCTTCCACTTCACCGCACCACTTCCTGTATTTATCCGTCAGGGTTTGATCCGATAAAGGAAAGAAAGGAACGAGATGGAAACATACAGATATCCAAAGTGTGAAGACTTCCACCACATGACGTGGTTCTGTTCTCTCTCTCCTCAGACCTGAACCCTCAGCGAGGGCATGTCCCCGAAAAAGCCCCCCGTCCACTGCTACCAATTACTACTTGCTGCTATTTGCTACGAATTGCTACCTTCTGCTAAATGATATTAACTGCTATTTACTACTAGCTGCTAACCTCTATAAACTGCTACTGGCTAGTAACTGCTATAAACGGCTACTTGCAGCTAACTGCTAGAAACGGCTAACTGGTATGTATTGCTACTGGCTGCTAACCGATATTAACCGTTACTAGCTGCTAACTGCTACTAGCTGCTAACTGCTACTTAGCGTATGCTAAGAGTGAGGGTGGCGGACCGATAAAACAGAAACTCACGGAACGACCGGATTGTTTATAGTAGTGAGAACCAATGGGAATATTCCAGCTGCAGAAAGGGGCGTGGCTTTCAGAGGGTGTAGACACTGAGTTGATTAAACGCGGTTATATTACTGCAGGTCACGTTTGGTTCTGGTAACAGAACTTTCACATTTACACGTTTCTCTCTGCGTAGAGCCGCTGTGACCGAAGAAAAGTCCAGAAGGCGATCCGTCCTTGAAGCTTCCGTTCCTTTATTTTCTTTTGATACATTTCTTTTTACATCTTTGCTTTTATGTCTTAAAACTAAACACCTTGATTTGAGTTGCTTTTTTAATAAACGTAGCCTTGATCGTCCAGCGGGAACATCGGAACCTCGGAACCGTTCCGTAGAAACGTTTGACTTTCTAGCCTTGTGAATTTTTGCATCTCAGTGCGTCTTAAAATCAAATTGCGGTGAAGGAGAAGAACTTGAACAGGCGTCCGCTTCGACGGGGTCGACCAGGAAGTGGCGGGTTCTAAAGCAGCGGTTCCAGGTTTTAAAAACCCGACCCAAATCACTAAAGAACTCATCTTTAAATGCAAGAATGAGGATTGCTGCCGTCTTCTTACTGAAAATATAAACTGTACAAATGTGAAGTACTTTATAGATACGACCAAATAAGGGCGTACGTGGGCGGGGCTAGATATCTCATTGTTAAATAGAAACATTTTAAATAGGCAAATTTATAATTGACTAGACTGGTCTCAGTCAGAACCAGTACTGGTAGTAGACCAGTAATGAACGCACCAGTCCGTTCATTACCGAATGACCGGACTGGTGCTGGTCAGAACCAGTAACAGTATCAGAACTCGGCCTTGGACAGACCAGTATCAGTCGGAAGCAGTGTCAGTATCAGAACTTGGTCACAGACCAGTATCAGTCAGAACCAGTACTCAAAGTCATGAACTGACCTCTCGTCAATGAAACAGAACATACGACCCGTTGGCCTTTCGTATTAGATCCAATGTTGTCAACACCTGAGCGTCATTCAGAACCCTCCAGAACCAGCTTCTACTTTTGGTTGGTGTCTGTTATCAGAACCAGTGGGCTTGTTGTAAGTCCTGCTACTATTGTCATCAAAAGTCAACCAGATGTTTGAACCTCATCGGGTCCGTAACATCGTCTCATCAGGCCCGTTATGAATTTAAGCCGCCTTTGTGATGTGTGGTTCTGGATGTAACCGATCCCAACAAGCCTCTGAGCAAGGCAGCACCCACCTGGCCTCGAATGTTGCGCTGTGATTGGCAGAATTCCTTGTGGGGTGGAGCCACAAACGCTGCCTCGTGTGGCTGAAAGGTGAACTGCAGGTGGAGTAATCGTCTAATAAAATCAGAACTACATTATTTTGATCCGGGTCGTGACCCAGTCTTTAGTCACCAGTGTTCTGGGGGGGGTCGTGCTGAAAAAGGGTCACGTGGTTCACCACCGAACTTACTAAAACACTTCTGAGACCCAACTTTAAACAGCCATCAGTAGCCAGAACCATTTCTTGCAGCAGCGCCGCAGTTCAAAGCCCCTCCCCCCCGTGACCTCATCTCCCTTCCCACATTCATAAGCCGCTACCAGAAGCCCCTCATCTCCAACTGTGCTGTCTGGGCCTTCGGGGTGAATGTGGTTCAGGGGGTCGGTGGGAGAGAACAGCTGGGCCGGTTCCAGTCCTACTCCTAAAGTGATCATTTCCTCCCATCGCTTAAAAAAAAAAAAAAAGTAAAAAGTAAGAGGAAGTAAAAAGTTATTCCTGATGAGAACGAAGGAAGTCGGTTTTGTTGAGCAGCTAAGAGAAAGACGAAGACGAAGGACAAACACTCCTTTTCAATCCGGTCCAATCGCCGCCACCAAACGTCAACGTTACATAACCGGAGCAGTCGGTGGCGAATGCCGCTCGCCTCCGGTTCCCAGGGGGAGGGGGAAGGGGGGGTATGGGGGTTGCTAAGTATCAAGACTTGTTGACCCGGCCCCTCGTGGCAATGTTTTCTTCCTGGTTGACGGAGCCTGAGCCCCCCTCAGCTCCTCCATTCAGAGCTGCCAACAGCACATGATGGAGAGAGACAAAGAGGGAGGGGGGAGGGAGGAGGGGGGAGGGAGGAGAGGAAAAATAAAAGGATGATGGGAACGGGAGCAGCCGGAGAATGAAGCACTGACGGGAAAAGTTGGGGATGGAGAGAAAGCAGGAATGAAAAGGTTGGCGGAGAGAAGGAGTTCACGCCGGGGGGGGGGGCTTTTTTGTTTTTAGGAAATTAATTATACACCATAACAGTATAACCACCTACTTAACTATATATGACAGGTGATGTCATAATAACAGGGATTATCTCATTGTGGGAGGAGTCAGGCAGCCAGCCAACATTTTTCTCTTTGAAGTTAACGTTCGACTCTGGAAGAACGTCGATAGGAAAGATCTGCAGAACTAGAGACTCAACCTAACTGTTTCTATGATGTCATCAGTCTGTCATAGGATCAGATCCCACAGTGACTCAACCTAACTGTGTCTATGATGTCATCAGCCTGTCATAGGATCAGATCCCACAGTGACTCTACCTAACTGTTTCTATGATGTCATCAGTCTGTCATAGGATCAGATCCCACAGTGACTCTATCTAACTGTTTCTATGATGTCATCAGTCTGTCATAGGATCAGATCCCATAGTGACTCAACCTAACTGTGTCTATGATGTCATCAGTCTGTTCTAGGATCAGATCCCATAGTGACTCTACCTAACTGTTTCTATGATGTCATCAGTCTGTCATAGGATCAGATCCCACAGTGACTCTACCTAACTGTTTCTATGATGTCATCAGTCTGTTCTAGGATCAGATCCCAGAGTGACTCAACCTAACTGTTTCTATGATGTCATCAGTCTGTTCTAGGATCAGATCCCATAGTGACTCTACCTAACTGTTTCTATGATGTCATCAGTCTGTTCTAGGATCAGATCCCACAGTGACTCTATCTAACTCTTTGACATCCACAGGATTCAGCTTTTGGTCTCTGCTCCTCATTATTTAACCAGCAGACTTACACAGCCGTCAAAGTTTGAAAGTGTTCCAGCTGTCACTCATCTACTGATGGACTTTATTCCCGGTCCAAAAATAACTCCTGGCAGGAGTAAAGAAAAGTGTGAGTGGTGTGAGGCAGGTGTGGAAGAAAGGAGAGAAAATGTGTCGGGCGAGATACGGGGAGGAGGACGGCTGAGAGAGAGACTGAAGATCAGACGTTGGAGACTTTGAAGAAGATGTTAAACTACCTGCGATTGAGTTTGGCTCCAATTTAAAATCAAATGAAGTAACAAAGTAGGAAGAAGAAAGAAAAAAAAAACGGGGAGCTGTGAAGTTCTAAACGGGCAGAACGAGGACATCCTGAAATTAACCTCAGAAAGGAATGAAGTCTGCGTGGATTCGCCGAGCAGATATGACACGTGTTGGAGCGCTGACTCAGCAGAAAGCCTGCGGCGGCGAGGAAGCGGCGGGGAGCTCAGAAAGTTCTGTTTGAGACGGTTTGAGGCTGTGGGAGGGTTTAAGGAGCAGGGGACCCCCTGTGGGGGGCAGGAAGAGGAGGGAGGAGCAATAATGGAGGGACAAACAAGGACAAAGTCAGGTTCAACTATCACACGGCCGGAGTGGAGATTTATTCCTCCCAGTCGGCCCGGCGGGAGATCCGTCCAATCAGCAACCGGGCTTTACTGAACGACCAGGAGGGAATTATGGGCCGTCTCCAGGTGGGGAAACAGTTTCATGGTATTTTATACCCACATAGACTTTACTGCGAGGAAGAACCGGATTGATTCTGGCAGAGGTCAGTGGCATACTTCCCCCACTAGGGGGAGCTTTAGCTCAGATGAATAGACTGTTGGAAATCTACCTCGTAAATATCATATTTTACTCACATAGTTGGCGTAAGGTTTTTGTCGGATGCCCTTCCAGACTCAAGCCTCGCCGTTAACCCGGGCTTGGAACCAGAACCAGACAAACACTGATTTTTGACCCATTTGTGGCTGGATTTCACGATTAAAAACACTGTTTTTATGGACCATTACTTCCCTAAATGTTGGTCCCCTTATCTCTGAGGAGGACTTAGGAGATGACATCACCCACTCACATGTTCTCTGATGGCGAGATGGAAGAGGAGAGAGGAAATGTGGTGAATAGTGAGAACGTCTTACCTGCTCAACTGCAAGCTTCTTGTTGGGTTGACCCGAGATGAACGGCTGCAACCTGAAACAGACCACAGAAAAACCGTCAACATCGGGACCAGGAAAACCTAATTGGATCAACGGCGATACGGTCTTGTATCCTGGTTGTTCATTGGTCGGGGAGGACGTCCTCTCTTGGAGCATCACTTCCTGTGTTTTGGCCAATAGCAGACCAGCATGAAAAAAAGAAGCAGGTTTAAATCATTTAAATGGATCTAGTAGATCCCGAGAGTGAAGTCTGTCCTCCTCTGCTCTCTCCACTTCACGCAGACTGCCTTTCACCTCGCGGACAGAAAGGAGTCCCCTCCGGCTTCTACTGGGGGCAGAACTTGTAGAGATTGGCGATAAGCTGCTTCTGGGAACATTTCCCTTCCTGACTAGTTTGAAAACACACGTTTCTTTTTGCAGCAGAACATGTTTAAAAACACAGGAGAGCGCTTCGTGTAATAATTGAGTTTAAACCATCCCAGAGATCGTTTCAGACATAAACACGGCAGCAGAGAGAGAAACGTAAAAACCAAGAAGAGGCTTCCTGTGGCCAGAACACGTTGCGTAAAAAACTTCCTGTGTCTGAATGAAACCACTAATCTCAAACTTCTTTTCATAAAGCCGACCATCGACGACACAGACTGAAATGAACCACGGCCGACGTAAACCTGGAGATGTTATCCACCTCTCTGAGCGGGGAACAGCTCGTATCCATTTCCAGACGTGATTCTTTCCAGACGTCGGAAGACGAGAAAACGTTTCACCTCCTGGTGTATGGAGATGTCTTTTCATCGCTGACCTCAGCGGTGAGGACACGGAGCTGGGTTCTGCTCGGCCTCCTGTTTAGACCCGGTTCTTCTCCTCCATTTCCCTTTCCTCGTTTTTCAGTTTGTTGTCTGAAGTCACAGACCTACAAGAAGACGTAACCTCACACTCTCCTCACTTATCAGTACATTTCTCTATCTTCAATCACCCCTGGCTGCTGCACATCCTTCCCATCTCCACCCCTCTGCCAATCCGTATGAGTCCTTTCCTGCTTCCTTGGTGTCCAACCTCATAAGAAGCTTCTTCTTCAGCCTTCACTACTTCATCTTACCCCACATCTCCTTCTAGTCCGGCCTACGTTCTTTCTCCCTTGCTATCCCACTTCTTCTACCCTAACCTTTTCCTGCTTAGACTTTCCTAGACCTCCTCATTCCACCACCAAGACTCCTAGTCTTCTTTCCTCTGTCCAGATGAGACACCAAGACGCCCTCAGAATCACCCTTACCTTTTTGCTCCTCCCATCTACACCATGATAGAATGGTGTCTACCCTCCTCCGATGCATCTAGCCTTGCTGCCTTTCCACCTGGTATCTTGGAAACATCTACCTCCCTTCTCTCCATCATCACAACTAGTTTGCCACCTTTTCCTGTCATCGTGCCACATTTAAAGTTCCGACTCTCACCCCTAAACCACAGCTTTTCCTCATCCGTCGCTTTCTCCGGGGAAAATCTCCACCCTCTCACCCCCTCCTTTTTTTTCCTTCAACCAACCGTAGCATAGTTTCCATATTTCCGATACCCTGCTGGTTGGAGATGCCGGTGGCGGTCGGTGTTTATATGAATTAAACTTATGCTGATGCATAAGGATAGGTTTTACTGTCGGATGCCCTTCCTGACAGAACTTTCCCGTTTATCCGGGCTTTGAACCGGCGCCAGAAGTAAAGCGGCGTGTGACCCCCTCGTGACAGGGTTATTAATAATCATTGTAATATTCATTGTCATTGCTAAAAATACGTATCGCTGACTGGGGCCATCGAGAACAGATTAAGGATTCGTTAAGGCTGCTCTTTGAGACGCTCTAGGCGTCGGGGGTCCCGCTCAGATAATCGGGCAACCGACGAGAAGAAAAGAAGGAAAATGGAGTGGATGTGGAATGAACCCAAAGTGACTGACAGGCAGCGCAATCTCCCCCAGACCGTCACAGAGATAATCGCCGATGAATGTTCCGTCGGCCGTAAATCCAAAGCAGGCGTCCCACCATCCCACCGGCTGGAATTAGCATTGTTCCCAGAGGGTCCGCGCCTCCTTTCCTGCCCACCCGGCCGGGCGCCGAGACCTCCCTGGAGGCTTACAGTAAGTGCTCGACTCTCCCTGATAAGAGAGAGTGCCAGTGAGCTTTTAATTAATCTGCTTTACCCACGGGAAGGGGGTAAGGAAACGCCGGAGGGGGGGGTAAGAGCGAATGTGGCATCTTCACCCCTCTAACTCTACCCCCTCCTTTCTCATAGCTTATTAGAAAATCCCAACCAGCCTGGCGAATCTCTCCCCTGCTGAGAACAGCAATAAGGACCCCCGCACATATGCCAGACTATATTTGTTCCCCCGGGCCCTGAGCAGGACATGGGGGGGGGGGGGGGGGGGGGGGGGGGCACCAAGAGGGAAGAGCAATGCAAGCAAACAGGCTGAGAGGTGAGGAAAGGGTGAAGGAGAGCAGGAAGGCAGCAGGATAAAGGATACAAAGGAGTAATGAAAAGGAGAGGAGAGAGAGACGGATGGAGGGTTTGAGCGAGCGAGGATGGGGAGGGAGAGGGAGAGGGAGAGAGAGAGAGAGAGAAAAGTTATGAAGGTGGGAAGACGCTGAAAAAAGAAGGGATGGATAAAATGAAGATGGCGTGGAGAATTCTGAAAGTTAGCTTCCATCTTGAGCCTCATCTAAACAGAAAAAACAGGAAGACGGTCACATGACCAACAGTTCATGTCACCTGACCGAGCCGGGGGGGAAAAATAGCCTTTTTCTAACGGTACTTCCTCACCGCGCCTCAAGGAGACGTCAGTTGTATTAAAATAATAATATTATTACTTGACTGTAATTGTTCATAATTCTGACTTCATAGAAATAGTTAGATTTAGTCGAGGGTCCCGTTTACTGTGAGGAGTTCAATCAGGGGGATTGCGTGTACAACGCAGGGGATGGAGGGCTTTTAGGGGACAGACCCTTGCTTTTGGAGATGAGCGAGGCGAGTTCCACTCATAACTCTTTTTGAAAAACTCAAGATTTCCTCTTGTTGTGTATAAAATCACAACCACACACACACACACACACACACTCTCCAATTAACACATTTAATCCTCCCTTCATTAACACTGTTTTTTGAATATTACACCCCCGTCATGTTATAGATTCTACAATCACCGGTCAGTGTGTGGCGCCTCGTCTCATTTACATAATCTACTGCCTTCTTGACATTTAGTCGACTTTTTCTCACCAGCCCCCCCCCCCCCGCTTCTAATCCGGCGATCTCATTTAAATCAATGTCCCGTCGCCGTTTCCGTGTTTCGGTTCTGTAGATGAACTGACAAACGAACGCGAGGGAATTAAGTCGATTATTCACGCAATAATCCGATCAATAATGCAACGAGGAGGAAGGAAGAGACGGAGACGCAGGAATAATCTGGAATAACAGGCGGTGGAATGGAATTAGTCCTGAAATGAGAGCAAATGTGAATAAATGATAATAATCTGAGCTGGAGACCTTGATCATGCACACACACACACACACACACACACAGCAAGAAACACAAACACACACACACACAGCAAGAAACACAAACACACACACACACACACACACACACAGCAAGAAACACACACACACACAGCAAGAAACACACACACACACAGCAAGAAACACACACACACACAGCAAGAAACACACACACACACAGAGCAAGAAACACACACACACAAACAGAAAAACATACACAGAAAAAAAACACTAAAACATCAACACACTCTGCCCACTCATATTCTCCCAGACAGAGTTGCAAACAACATTGTACACAAACACACACTCACTCATTTGTTGGAGGGTTCATGCAGACTGCAGTGCATTGTGGGTCTGTGTGCAGCTTGGCAGGAGGGGACGCAGAGTCAGCCAAAAGAACTGATTGTTTTCTTTCTCCTCAGTCCATCCAGCACTGACCCCATTCAACACACACACACACACACACACACACACACTCTATTGAACCTCATTCTTTAATTAACCTCCAACTACTCAACCTAAACGAGCCGACCAGAACCTTTAAACAGAACAGGAGCAGAACCAGCGCGGTGAACAGGAAGTCCGGTTACAGTGGCAGCAGCAAAGACCAGAACTCTTCAGAACTAACCTCTATTCACTAAAGTAACATTTCTTGACACGTTCTTTTAAATCACCGGAATTTTTCAGTGACTGAAATATTTTTGAGATTTTGAATGTGTCGAAGTAAAAGGGGAGGGTCGCGTCAGGAGGGACATCCGGCATAGGAGCTGTTGACAAATCCGAGAGAGCCTGAGAGAGTTAATATTATCCGTAGATAAAGAAGAATGTCGTCAGTGTATCGAAAAGTCTCATAAAACGCTGATCCGCTACGGTTTAATAAATCATTTAACGAACTTTAAAAACTAATTTATCTGCATCCTGTCAGCGCTGTGTGCATAAATTAAGTCTGTTTAAGTCTGTTTACTAAAAATACACATTTAGAAAATATATCTTTTTATACTAATAATGACAATACCTAAACATAAGTATAATTTTGTACGTTTTGAGACTTATCCCTGTCCGACGCACAACAAACATTTGTTCCTTATTCTTACCTATAAAGTAGGACTTTGATTTTCTTCTGGGCTTTAAGATGAAAGGAGATAAAAGTTATAAAGTAAAGAATTCTCTCTGAGACTTCAAAGCCTTCAATTAGTAAATATGTTTTTATTTCCTTTTTTGAGACGTTTATAGTCACCATTTGAAATAAGTGTGAGAACTGGCTGCGTGTGTGTGAGTGCGTGTGTGTGTGTGTGTGTGTGAAATAGATCACAGTCATGTTAAGTCTTTTATCTCACACTGAAATGTGTGTAGATGTGTTAGTAGTGTGAGATGCTCCCCATTTGTGTGATTAGTGATGTGTAACATTTTGATCCTCCCCTCTGGTCATGCCACCACACACACACACACACACACACACACACACACACACATAAAACCCTCTACAGTACTTTATATAACACTTCTTTTTGTGTCAAGCATATGTTTCCTCCCAGCCTTACACGTCTCTCCCTGTCCAACCGTTTCCATTAATGTGTGTGTGTGTGTGTGTGTGTGTGTGCGTGTGCGTGTGTGTGCGTGTGTTTAGCCCGCAGCCTTTAAGAGGACCCCACGTCTCGGTGAATGAATGGTTAATCTCACGGTCCCTCAAAATATCTGCAGAAGGACGAACCCGGAGCCTCACAACACAACCAGCCACTGAACGACCCAGAACTCCCATCCATCTGGAGAAATGTCACGGCGCTCATCAAACCGCCGCTAACGGGTTGGCGGGTTATTAAATAAGGGCCAGTGTGTGTGTGTGTGTGTGTGTGTCATAAGCATAGGGAAAGTGATGTAGGACCCTCTTCCAACAACACGCCTCCTTCCTTCCTTCCTTCCTTCCTTGTAAAGATTAGTGATGTATTCAAACGTTTCCTCGCCGTCAGCCGCTGAAGATAACGGATGATTTCTTCGCTGTTTGCTAATCATTGACTCCGCTAAAGGAGCAGGTTATGTTTTCAGCTGCCTTTGTTTGTCTGTCTGTCAACAAGGAACAAGAAACTTCACCCAGAATTAGGTTCTGGCACCTCCTACATATGACCATGGTGCTCTCTTGAAACTGTGTCCATCATTGATGCCTTTGTTCCTATCATTCTTTTCATGTTTCATTTGGGTGGCGCAGTGGGCTGAACAGGGACGCTGAAGTGGAAAGCGCTGGAGGCAAGCGGCGGCAGAGCATTTGTGAGATGCTCAAGAGTTTGTCGGAGATGTCGGTAGATCTAGAGGCTACTGTTGAGCGTTGGTGGAGGTTCATGCTCTCTGATCGCATTTTTTCTACTTTATTATATCTGCGTCTGTCAGAGTGACTCACCTGGACACGAGTGAGTGAGTTTAGCTCGTACTCACCACGTCAACAAATCTGTCCATATTTATATTAGGGCAGACAATCGGCTTATTTAACTGTATGACCGACATTAAGCAACCGTTAAAAACGGTTTGAGGTGTTTTTCTGTGTAACGTTCGTACTGAATGGAACCGTTTCATAAGCCAGAGACTCAAACTCCTAACGGCGGCCAGGTTTGAAACAACTTTCTACTAAGGGTCCCTTTGACCCGTTTTTCTGATGGTGCTCCGCTGAGCGGACCGACGGTCGTGGCATAGACGGGGGATTTATTGACATTTGGGTTACATAAACCTCCTCTGAATTTCTCCTGCTTCATCAAAAGGAGGCAAGCATTTAAAATCCCCTCCCTGTGGAAACAGCCTCCCCCGCCAGCATCTTAGTATTCATGCTCACGCTCCAGACTTTACAAGTTACCTCCTCTCCCGATTCATCCCAATTTCATTATATCCTCCCTCCACCTCCCCGCGGTCCTTGATGCTTTTCCTCCTGAGGGAGGCACAGGTTACCGTCGTCTGCTGCACAAACACGCCCACGTTTCATCCCGGTTCTGAACACAGGAGTTTGTGTTCTGTGGAGGCGGTGCATGGGTTAATGATTCTCCAGAGAGGCGGATGAACTTTTTCCGTTCACATTAACAGAATTCAGCGCCGTCTTTAAGTTGAACTTTTTGTGTCAAAGAAAATCAAGAAGTTTGACTTTTTCCTCTGAGCACAAAAACAAAACCAGGCCGACGCGGTCGTCCCCGACAACAAGGGGGTATCCCCCAAAAAGTTGCTATGTTTAAAAGCTATCCCCTCTGATTGAACTCTTATGGGCAGAGTATTTGGAGTTTTGTGAGTTAAATATACGATCTTCTTGAGTCGATTCATATCCACCAAATTTGGATTAAATCAGACAAACGGTTAGAATTTAAGACAAAAATAACAGTTTTTTTCATTTAAAAAAAAAAAAAAGGCTCCCCCCAGTGAGTAAAACATGAACTGTCGCAGTAGAAGATGATGTAAACGAGATAGATCTCATGGAGTCCATTCATATGCAACAAATTTGGATTAAATCAGACCAACGGTTGAGAAATGATGTCCTGGAAACTTTGGGAGATAAAGCTCCCCCTAGTGTTGGAGATATACAACCCACCTACGCCAAATTAACTCCAGGCCTTCCTCGCACTGAGGCCTATGTGGGTGTAGAGTTTGAAAATGATCCATGGAACAGTTCTTGAGTTATCGTGGAAGAAGTCATGTTGTTAAGTGACCTTAATCATGATACAGCAGAGCGAGAGAAGAGCCTCCACCAAAGAGGTTATTCCCTGTTTGTCAGTCAGATTATGGAATATCCGACGGTTTTGCATAAGATTTTACCCAGAAGTAGTTTGTGGAATATCCTGGAGATGATTACATTTTGGAGACGTTACGTCATGACTTCACCTCCGTTACCGCCGTGTCTCTGCGGAGGTTTGTGCTCTCTGACCCATTTCTACTTTTCTACTTTTCTGTTACTTCATTTGGATAAACTCCACTAAAAACAGAAATAAGGAGTTTTATTGATTTACTGACGACGGAGCCAATGTAGCTCCTCTGCTAATTTTCTCATTTTAAATCACTTAACATCTTCGTCTGGAAACGTTTCTTCCTCACGGGCTCCTTTATAGATTATTACTGCGGCATAAATCTCCGTTTGAGTGGTCCCGGCGGGTTTCAGGCCTTTACAATAATCACTCAGAGCCCAGCTGCGGGGGCGCCGTGGTTTAACACTTTAAAACGAACGCGCTTTTTCGTTGTGACAGCGACGATTAATCTGAGCTCTTGTGCAGGTCGGAGGTCAAACGGCCGTCAACAGAGTCGTCGACGGCCCACGGCGCTAGACTATTTGGCAGACCCCCCTGCTCCCGTTTACAGCAGCGGGGGAGTGGCTCCTGACGACCCGCCAGGCCTCAGCGTGCGACACGGCGGCCATGTGTAAATCAGTCCCAGAGGAAAACAATGGAGCCGTATGTGGCGCCCTCGCCGAGGATCGACCAATAAACTCACGGATCCGTCCCCCTGCAGCGCCAGACGAGGGTCTTAATGACGCATTCCACGCTGTAATAAACAATAAATGGTGTTTAATCTTTTCATTTCATGCTCCTTCTAGTTTCCTGCTGTTTTGGTATTTAATCGTTAAGATGTAAACTTTTAAATTCCAGATAATTTCATCATTTATCATCATCATCATCCTCTTTCTAAAAGAAGCTTATTTTAATGAAATGAAGTGTTCTGTAATCAAATCAGTAATAAAGTTATTTCCCAGAGTAGTTTGAGTTAAATGTTTAATAAGAAAATAAAATCTCCCTCAAAGTGAGTAAAATATCAGTCATTAGATCAAATAGGAGTAAAACGTTATAAATAATTAAATCGATTTTAAAGCTCCAAGTTTGGACTAAATCGGACCAACGGTCGAGAAATTATGTCCGAAAACGTCTGGAGGTTGAGCGCCCCCTAGTGTTGGAGATATACAACTGACCGTTCCCTCATTCAATCCACTTCTTCCTCACACTGAGGTCTATGTGGGGATAAAGTTCTGAAAATGATCCATGAAAGTATCGAGGTTTGTCTAGAAAACAGTGTTTACGTTTAAAAAAACTAAAAACTCCCCCTAGTGAGTAAAGTGTGAACTTTTAGAGTAAAATATGACAACACGAGATATCTCCTTTTTAAGATTCTTGTTCACTTCATTTGGACTAAATCGGACCGATCTTTGAGAATGTCCCAAAATCATCTGCCGGTAAAGTTCCCGCTAGTGTCGGAAATATACGACCGATCCAGTTCTTCCTCACACTAAAGTCTATGTGGGACACAGAACCATGAAATAGCTCTGAGTTCCCGCGTTCAGACGAAGGAACTGCGGCGATGAAGTCTCCATTATATCCTCGATTTTTTGGGGATATACTAAAAATATTAGGGGATATTTCAACATTTCTCCTTAAGAGTTTTTAGCGTAATCCTGCTGACAAACAAACAAACATTAAACTACTACTAATCTGCTCAGCAGAGACAGAGAGCGAGAACAAAAACAAACAAACATTTGGCTTTGAGAACATTCCTCACGCTTTTCCAGCAGAAATCTGCTTCTTCGGCCCTCCGGGACTCTCAGGGCTCAGAACTGAGCTCCTCAGAAGTTCATGGAATCCCCGATCGTTTCATTGAGAGCTCATAAAACCAAAAAAAAGTCTCCATGAACCCCGAAGGATTCACTTGTAAACAATTAAAAGGCAGGTTTGTATCTCACAACAACGAGTTGAGTGGATTATATATATATTAAATAAGTGCATTTCACACTCTGGTGAAAGTATCCTCATGAATACATCTGGGTGTTCTGATCGGCGCCGCCCCCCTCATTAACGGAGTTTCTCTATAAGAAGTGACACGCCTCCTTTGTTAGCCAATCACATCGCAGCTCCTTTGAAATACCTCTAACTCTACGTTTGCCCTCCACCAGCGATCGCCTCAGATTCCTCAGCTTTATGGGGCTCAGCAGAGTCATCAGCCTCCACCGCCACCCGTGTTCAGACTCCATGGGAGTTTTTTGCATCAATCGTTCCCAGAAATGTTCAAACGGGCTGAAGAGACGTCAAACAATCACCAACAAGCACACGTGGATTAAAAAAAAGAAAGAAGAGTAAGAAGAGTCGGAATTACTTCATTTTTAAAAGAGATTGGAAGAATTGACCAAATATGGAGTTTAACTTCTGATCATGCACTGTAAAAAATAGGTTTGTTTAACTTAAATGATTTAATTGAGGTCACTGGTAGAAGTGATTTCTTTATTTTTAAGTATTTTTGAGTCCAACCTATTACTTTAAGTTGAACGTTAATGGCGTCACCAGTGGATGAGATTTTTCTTTTTACAGTGTATTTGCCTTAAAAAGCTGCAGGAAACAAAATAATATCTGATTTCGTGTCGATAATATATAAAATATTTATTAACTGTTTGAAATGTTAAAGATTTGAAGCATTTCTAAAATGTCTAATCTTAAACTTAAACTTAACGGGTTAACTTCGGCTAGTAAGCAAAATTAAATTAAGGATCTTTTTAGTCGAACTTATAAAATTGAAGTTGGTTATACTTCATTTCATTGGGTGAAACCAGTTGAAGTCATTCTCTTTTTTACAGTGTAGCCAACTGTAACTCTTTCCGATTCTTTGCATGTTCTGAACCCAGAACCAGAACCGGAACCGGAGCTCTGATGATCTGAATCTTAAGGTCCGGTTGTTCATGATTGTCTGACGAGTTCTAGAACGTTTATAAATAATTATGTAACGTCTGACTGTCTGTTATTATGCAGCTATGATCATATTCTGGAATACTCTTGTATAAAAACAATTAAAAACTGATGAGACTTAAAAAAAAAAAGAAAAGACGTCAAAAGAGTCGGAAGAAGATTTTTCTGTTTAAATCAAAAGTTTATCAAAGTGTTTGATTGTGGGAGCAAATCTCTTCAAACCAGAAAAAATATATATCCTGTTAAGCTGAATCACTCTTCCTCCTCCTCTTCCTCCGCTCTCTGGATTTGTTCTAATCTTCTCTTAATGGGGGCAGGAAGGAGTTTGAGTCTGACAAGAAGTTCTGAAAAGAACACGACCGAGTAATCATGAAGAAGTACTTCAGTAGGAAAAGTTCTCCCAGGTCTCCACCGGGGAGGAAGTCAGCGCTGAAGACAAAACAACACGGCTATAATAAACAACAACAAAAACACTTCAGCTTCTCCAGACGCCAAGAAGAACACGCCACGACCGGATCAGACCAGGAGTTCTGCTGCGTTTGAGTTCCGTAGGAAAAATGTCAATCGCGTCAACTTTTATTGTGAAAAGCAATTTGACTGGCGCTGCCGAGAGAGCAGCCGCTATTATTAACGCTGCATCTCGCAGCGCTGATCCCATCTGACCTTTGACCTCTCCATCCATTCGGTGGCGGCTGGTGAAGTTTACAGAGGAGGAGAGTGAAGTCTGTCACTTCACACAGACTGCCTTTCACCTTGCTGCCCTGTATACGTGTGTGTGTGTGTGTGTGCATCAACTATGTGCACACACACACACACACACACACATTCCTGCGAGGCGTCTTGGTGAGCAGAATGCCATCGTTGTCATGTTTACCCTGCAGTCGTCCAGACGGAGGATTAATTACCGCCATGATTCGCCGTCTTGTTAAAATTCCGTAGAAAAAACAAATCATGTCTTTTGGACGCCGCCGCCGCCGCCGACACTCTGATTAGTGATGTAATTGGAAAGTGTTTTTACGACGCAACGATCCCTTTTCATAAAGTGGATGTCGACATGAAGTAGTGGATGAAGTATTCAGTCAAAGTCCTAGTACTCACATAAGTAGTAAAAGTATGAAAAATACACTGAAGGTATTTGAAAGTTGCTGCTTGAAGAGTTTCTCAGCTGGATCTTCAGCAGAACCTCCGCCGTCAGTACAAGAACGGGTAATGGAGTATATTTCTCCTGTGAGCCTCCTCTTCCTCCACTTCCTTCCTCGCTTCCTAACCTCTCTCTCTAAAGGTCACCCTCGTCTCTTTGTGCATCCTTCACCGCCACAAGAAGGTCAGCGGCTTCTCTTTCCTCCTCACGCCATCCCTCCTTCCGCCGACACTCCTCTTCCTCCTTGAGGTTCTATAAAAAGCCCGCGTTCCTCCTTCACCTCCAGTCCACTTCAAACGCTTTAATTCACACGACTCTGAACTAACAGGATGTAACAGATAAAAAGGCTCAGGGTTTTATTCCCTGAACGCCCCCAGTCCCCTGCGTCATACCATCACTCCCCCTTGAGAACATTAAAGGGTTTAAAAAGAATTCATGGGCTCATATATATTATATATAAATATAAAGGCATTTACTTTTGATACAAATGTGGGAGAAAAAAAACAACGCAGGGGATTGGGGACTTCTGGGGGATTCAGCCTTGCTGACTTTATATTGGTTGATAGCGTAGCTCTAATTTGACGCTCTAAGTGACATTTCCCGACAAACATGTAGGTTTTGCCCGACATGCCCTTCTACCAGCGATTAATCTGTCTGTCTGCCTGCCTGTCTGACTTTCCGTATCCTCTCTCTGAAGCCCCCCCCCCCCGGTCTCTCTCTCTCCCTCTCTCTCTCTCCAACAGCGGTGCGACTCTCTCCGTTATGCTATCGGTCTCTGCCGGGTTTAGCGGCTCGTTCCTAATCAGCTTACGACCAATGAGACTAAGCCTGGGCTGAAAAGGCGATTGCCTGAGGCCATTTAGCCGCTGGCGGCGGCTGTGGGGGGGTGGGGGGGAGGGTGTCGGTAAAACTTTGCGAGGAGGGAGAATAAGTACAGAAAAAAGGAAACCAACGTCATCCCTGGGTTCTGACGGTCTGGAGACGAAGATGAAGAGGCACAAAAGAGGAAGTACCTCAGGTCTAAAGTCTCCTTCTCTGGCGGCGGCTCCAGGGGCGAGTCTTCGGCGCCGGAGCCTCGCTGGGGTTCTGTGAGAGCAGGAAGTACCGTCAACACCTCCAGTGTCGACATGTTCAGCTGCTGGCTGGGATGTTTTGATGCTTTTACTCCAGCGCCAAACCGCAGATAGAAACTGGGACGTGGTCCAAATGGCCCACTTTCAGAGTTCCCCTCAAAAATTCCGGGCCGGGTCGTCCCATTAGTTGCACTGCGAGGGTCCGCAGAACAAAGGTCTGGCGGTTGAGGGCCGTTTGGGATGGGTGCTGCCGCGAGTACAGCCGGATGTCCACAATCAAAGAGACGTCCTCATTTCTCAGCGCTTCGTGAGAAATAGGTTTATTCGGGGGTGGGCGCTGGAGGGAGGGGACATCATGTGATTTAGACATTACACACCCCCCCCCCCCCCCCCCCGTGTGAACACCCCCCCCCTTGGGGGGGGGTGTTCACACGGGATCAGCAAAGTCTGTATCTTAATTAACTTTACCGACAGGTTCCCCTCAGAGATGAAGTCGAGGCTCTGCTTAACCTCTTCAGCAACCAGGTCAACACAGAGGGGCGTGTCCCAGGGAGGTGGGCTGGACTAACAGTGGGGGGGGGGTCACAGGCGGCGCCTCCTGACCCTCTGGGTGCTCTAAAAGAAAAATAGGGCGGACGTACAGGGGGGCTAGGACTCGTACCTGGACTCGTAGGTGGCCAAGATGATGTGTCTCTACAGGGCTAACTTGATAGCTAGCACTGCTCTGACAGCCAAGAAGTTTTCCTCTTCTTCCTTGCTGTTCAGTTCAGTTGCTACCAGTCACAAACTGCACTTCCTACTATAAGCCTGTAGTCTGTTGTGTCGCCACGGCAACTGGGACGCTCCGAGCAGCGACTGAAAAAGGCGCTGACCTCGGAGGAATCGTCTCGTGACCTTGTGAAAGCCTGAAGACACTGGAATCAACCTTCTAACATGTCAGAAATCCATCAGATGGTCGGCCAGGAGTTTCCGCTCGCTCCTCGCTCCCCCGACACTGTACGCAAACATTGACCTATGAACCCAGAACTTGACCCGACAGGCATGAAGCTTTACTTGTGTTAAAAGACGGACTTTAATTGTACAGTGAGTACCTGAACGCCTCACGGTAAACGTAAGGGTCCTGAGACTGAGGCTTTATACTATTGGGAGGGTTGAACCTCCGCCGCCATCATTGGTCCTAGTTTGAAGGAGGGGAGGGAGGACGATCAGAGGCTTAGAGGGAGGGGCCTCAAACCTCAGACAAATTATACACCCTCCCTGAACACAGCTGGTCACATCAGCAGGAAAAACATCCTCCTCAACCAAACAAGCCGCGCAGGAAAGTATGACAGGAACTGCAGCGCTCCCGCCTCACTTTTCCCCTGGTCTGTGGTCGGAGCCCGAAACCCCTGCTGCTCTCGCCCCGTCAGGTTTTCCTATTCCTGTACGGAACACACAGATGTCTTATGGCGTTCTCTTGACACCTGCTTCCACACGCAGAAACAACTAAACGGGAAGCCTTTCCTTTTCTCCGGTCCTCCCGCGGCGCTCTGGAGAAGCGCTAGCAGGAGCAACATCTGGCCAGAAAAACTGCCGAGTTCTGCAGTTTCTTCTCGGCGCTGGCCAAGTCTGCGGGTCCGATCGACATTTCTGGAAAACCAACAGAGACCCAAAGTGGTTTGCTCTGACTCACCTCCCTCTGAGGGGGGAAAAATGCATAGAGGAATTCTCTTTTGTTTCTTTCTCCAGAAAAAAGCAGTGGAACCAGTAAAATCTCTGGAATGAAAAGGAAAAAGGAGAAACGAGGAGGGGAAGAAAGGCTTTGAAGGGGAAGGAGAGGGCAGAGGAGCAGGGAAATGAGGAAAAAATAATCTCGCTGGAGGGCAATTATCTGGGCTATTTCTGGAAGACTGCTTTTCCATCCTCCAGTAGGGATGGAGGGAACAGGGAGGGTCTGTTAGGCAGCTGGCTGGAGGAGGTGGAGGGTGGAGGCAGAAGGAGGGGGGGTAAAAACAAGACAGAGGCATGAGTGAAATGAGTGCATGGGACGTCTGAGCCCGACTCTGTCCGCCGCGGCGAGCACAGCGGCGCTCTGTTGTCCCGAAAGGGCCGAGTCGGCAGGAACACGGGCAGGAAGATGCAAAGTGGGAGGTGCTAAGAAGGATGAGTGACAGCTTCATCGCGGGACAGAGACGGATTGTTGGAGTTGTGACGTTTGGTGCAAATACGTCCGTTTAACATCGTGTAAAAGTGTCGTTTCTGGAAACCGTTAGGTAACAGTTCAGCAACGAGGATCGTTCTCTTTGTTTATTTACACCCAAGACGCAGGAAAAACATCTTTCCAGGTGTTTAAGTCATCATGGGAGAAAGGAGAGTGTGTGTGTGTGTGTGTGTGTGTGTGTGTGTCTGTGTGTGTGTGTCTGTGTGTGTGTGTGTCTGTGTGTGTCTCTGTCTGTGTGTCTGTGTGTGTGTGTCTGTGTGTGTGTGTGTGTGTGTGTGTGTGTCTGTGTGTGTGTGTGTCTGTGTGTGTCTCTGTCTGTGTGTCTGTGTGTGTGTGTGTGTGTGTGTGTGTGTGTGTGTGTGTGTGTCTCTGTTTGTGTCTGTGTGTGTGTGTGTGTGTGTCAGTTACATTAGGACATTCTTTGAGTTAACTGCTGATACGTTATAATTAGAGTTATGACATCATAAATAATAATTATTATTATTTTACCGCGTCTTTAGAGATCCCGTGTAAACGTATGAACATATTACGTCACAGGTCTTGTATACAGTCCAATTATTTCCCCAAAAGGTCCTGGATGTTATGGAATCATCATCGCCGCCAATAGACTTTTAGTTGGACCATTTTCAAATTTTATAACCACGTGGATTTGAGTGAGAGGAAGAAGTGGATTGATTTGGGGAAAGGATGGTTGTTTATTTCTGACACTATAGGAGGTATTTTATCTCCAAAACATTTTTTTGGCCATCATTTCTCAACCTTTGACGTTCATGTGTGATTTGTATCTGCAAACATCATATTTTACTCACTAGGGGGAGCTCTTTTACGGAAAAAAAACACAACGCTGTTTATCGGACATAACTCAAAAACGATTTCACGGATCGTTATTTTACGACCAGATAGAAATTAGTGCGAGGAGGAGCTGGATTCATTTTGAGAAAAGTCGGTTGAATATGTCCGACGATGGGGGGAAAACCTTTGAGCCTTCATTTCTCAACCTACGGTCGCATTTAGACCAAATTCTATCTTTTTATATGAATCAGATTTACACTCAGTAGTTCATATTTTACTCACTAGGGGGAGCTATTTCTTTTTATAACTAAAAATACCGCGGACTTACTCTGAACTCTGACGAACCCGCTGCAGAAGCCGATCGGAACCAACGAGACCGATGTAGATAGAGATGATGAAGAAGAGCCGATCAGGATCCAGCGGTAGAAAGAACCA
>VRLP01006901.1:0-25104 GCA_009660295.1 Lophius piscatorius | reverse complement strand
TCAATCTAGGATCTACAGATACCACTCCTTTATATCCTGCTATTCTTATTTGAAATGCAGAAGGTCTGGATTTCAGTTTCATACTTTCAACTATTTTTTCTGCGTAATCTATTGAAATTCTTCCTATTCCGTCTGTAAAATTATAACCATTTTCATAATAATCCTTTTCTTCTGTTATTGTGGCATCAAAAGTAAAATATGTACTATTAAAAGGTTGATCTTGTCGTATAACATATTTTCCTATGTTATTAATCTCTGAAAAATCTCCTATCCAGTCCTTATAAAATCCACACCTATCAAAGTATCCCTGTCATATATGGAGTTACAAACCATGCACAATGTAATCTAAGCTGTGACGCACTAGTAGCTAAGAAGAAATATTTTCTATCTAAGCTTATAAATACATCGTTTAAAATATTTCTATATAATCATATAAATATTCCATATTTAATTCTTCATTTCCCATTATTCTATCTGATAAATTTTCATGCCTAAAGCTTACTCTTATAATTTTTCACCGTCTAAATTATGCAATACCCTATTAGATAATGATACGTTGAGGTAGTCATAATTAAATGTCATAAGTGTAATACAAATATTTCGTATAAGTACCATTTCTGAAGGTATTATAATTTTTCTTTGATTTTTATGTTTTACTAGTTTATCTATGTTATCATTATTTATAGTGTTATTCATGTTTTCATATTCTTATTGTTTTTTATTTCATCTGCTGGTTTTTTATTTTTATTTTCTTTATCTATAACAATTAAAATATATTTTATCATAAGGTGGATATCTTTAAACATTCATTAGAAGATAAAATATATATTATTAATCACAATTATTATCTTTCTATGTTATATCTTCTAATAATATTTCTTTTCTTATATATATTAGTCTTTTCTGTTATCTGTGATATATCATATATAAGTTTAAATATATTTCATTATGTTATATAGTAGCTTTGAAATACATCCATAGGATATGAAGGATGTGATGGAAACAAAGATTTATACGTGGTTCTATATAATAAGTTCATCTAGTTCGAATTTCTTTTATATATATTGTAGATATCATCTACTTATCTATGATACCAATAAAAACAGACACTTGTATATTCTGTGTTTTTATTATCCCATATATATTCTGTTTTATTTTTTAGTTTTATTATTGTAAATTTTTATTATATAGAGAATAGAAGTATAATTTATTGGGTGATACTCTAATGTTTATGTTTTTTTTTGAGAGTATAACGGTTGTTTTTCTTTTATATTGTCATTATATCATAAATCCCATGTTTATAATATTCTTATCTTATTCTTGTACGTATTCTAACTATTATTATAAATATCCCGGGGTCATGTACTGTTATAAACTACAAGCCTTTAAGTAAACTCAACACCATCATTATATTAACCTAATCATATAATATATACAAAACTGCACCTAACATAGACATCCTTCACATTCAGAGAGCCATCTATACTACAGATGGAAGTGTGACGACGGACATAGTCGAGTTGGTTACAAATCCCCTGAGTACCAAGGCTTATTAGTCCTCCCTTCACCGGCGCTGTGTTATCCACAGACGTACGAACGCGGTATCCCTGTTAAAAAACAGGGTTTTAAAAGTCGAATACTGCAGAAGTGTCAGCACCAGCTTGGAGAGAAACTATACTTTTTTGGACTCCTCTCTGGAAGAAATACCTAGGGTATAAAAATAAATTGTTTATATAGTTGTTTGGAGGGAAAAATGGAGATAAATGACAAGTTTGATGTTTTTTTTAAAAAGTTGTATAATGTTATGTGTTATGTTTTTTTATTTAATTTGATACCTATATTGCTTATATTTTTATTTTTATGTATTTTTAAAAAAACACCATTCCTTTTGTTTTCTAAAATAAATATTGATTTGACATTTTCTGTAAAAAAATATAAAATTTATATATTTTGTTTATTACATCTTTATATTCATTTTTTTATTTATTTTGTTTATATTTTTATTTGTTTATAAAAATGTCTAAAAAATCAAAGTCATTTTTTCAAAAATAAATATTGATTAGAAGTATTTGGTTTGTAAAAAATAAAACTTGTATAATATAATTATTAAAGTTTTAAATATAATGTATTGTTTATTAATGTGTTTCTATATATAATAGAAGAAGCATTTATTTAATTTATTTTTTATATTAAATAAATTAACACGGGTTAAGTTATGTCATATATGTTTAAAGAATAAATTAAAATATGTATTGAAAAATGTATTTATAAAATATAAATATAAATCTATATAATTAAATATATTATTATAATAAATTGCGTATGTATATAAGTTTATAATCTATTTATTTTTTTATAATCAACTTTTAATATACCTATATGAAATTTATTTTTATAATGTAATAATAATATAAAAAACATTAGATTTGAAATTATAACATTATTGTAATAAGTATTATAATCTATTACTTCGTTCTAATTATATAATAACGTATATAACTCTAAACAAGGGTGTTTTTTAAATAATATCTATTCGATAGCATAAATTATTTAAATTGTATGTATATAACAAATAGAGTAAATTTTATAGGTTAGGTTATTATACAATAATGATATTGATTATAGTTATAATGATGTTATTTTGTTTTCCATAAGATTATATAACGAATTGTATATTAACATTATTAGTATTTTATTTTATTATATTTTATGTGGTATTAATATTTATATTATATAGTTTTACTAATAAGAACTAAAAAATATTTTAAAAATACAATAAAATCAATATAACAATTACCTTTGAAATAGAAATATAAAGATATTAAATTCTATTTTTTAAAAACTTTTAATGATAATTATTTATATCATTTATTATTTTTCTATATAACTAAAATATAATTTTTATACAAAAAATGAATAAGTAAAACTTAATCGAATATAATATTGTTATAACAAGAGGTTAAATCATATTTATAATTAATACATTTTATTTAATAAACAATATGTATATATTAAAATCAAACATATTATAGGTTTGGAATATATAAATAGAAGAATAAAAAAAGCAAATAAAAAACTAAGATAAAAGATACTTTACTTAATAAATTTGTATAAATAACCAAAATATTATCTGAATTGATATCAATATTATCACAGTATTTCCAATCTTAATATTGTTTTTTGATGCCACTTCTTTTCTTTTTCCATCAGATGAGGTTTCTGATTTTGCTATTCCTTCTCCTTCACTTTCATTAAAAGTGGCTTCTGGTTTTAATGTTCCTTCTCCTTCACTTTCATTAAAAGTGGCTTCTGGTTTTAATGTAATTCTCTCCAGTTTCTCAGACCCGCTATTAAAATAATAAATATAACCAGCTTTCTCAAAATTTGATATTTTAATAGAGGAGGGTTTATTAACCAATATAAATGAATTGTAATTCAAAGATGATTTTTTATATGCAGACCCAGCTATATAATCGTAATCTTTATTAGAGTAAACGCCATTCGAATCAACATCTAAACAAACGCGTAAATAGTATACTTTCATTTCGAAAGTAGTATTAACAACATTACTATATATAATATATTTTTCGGGTATAATGTGTATAAATGTGTTTATAGTATTGTTACCTATGGTTATATTAGCGTAAAACAATATGTAACTTATCATTATTTTATTTTCTGGTATATCATTGCCATTCTTATTTTTTCCTTCTAACTTTCCTTTGTCATTCAATTTCAAATTCGAAAAACCATGGTGGGTTTTATTATGTTTACTATCAATTCTGATACCATTATATTTTAAACTATTAATCTTAAATCTTGTTTTTTTATTGTCATGTAATCTTGCACTATAACCTAGATTATCAATAATTTCATACCCTTTTCTCTCTGTTCTATTTTTCTCTCTTATCTTTATTAAAACATCTTTAATATTAGCTTTTTTTCCGCGATTAGTTATGTTACTTGCTTGCATATTCATAAAATATATTAAATAAAGAACGGGCAATTTTTTTATTCTTATCATAGTTAATAATTTAATACTTTTATATATTTTAATAAAAAAATTAAGATTCTTTTCTTTCTCATAAATAAAATTCAATTTATTTCTACTTAACATTTTTTACCCTCGTTGAAAAAAAAATATTAAATATTTATTTTTTTTATCAAAATATATAAAAGGAGATCCACCTTAAAAAATTAATGTCTTTATTTTCTATTTTATAAATATTTATAATTATAATCAAATATAATCTATTGATAATATAATAGTAAAAAGATATTATGTTATTTATAATAATAAAATTTATATTACTGTATTATTTATTAATATGTTTAATTTTATACTTTATATATAACAATATATCAAAATATATATATAAGTGGTTATAATTAAATTTTAATATTAAATAATAACATAAAGATAAAATAATAAAAATAATATTGTATGAATATTATCTATAAAAATACAATGTATTATGTTTTTTATATAAAACAAAAAATAAAATAAATAAATAGCATTCTTTATTAATAATTTTTAATTATTTTTTCGTTGAAACCCTTTTATAATGATAGGTTTATTATATAATCGGTAAATAATGTATCTTAAACATTACCGAGTATAAAATCTATAACAGAATTAAGAATTTTTACAGTAATTTTTTGTGTGAGTAGAAATAAACCTAACTTAATAGAAGTATCTGATTGAGATTTAATTTTAATACTTACAATATTTTCCATATAATTATTATTGCTTCGTTTATGGTATAATTCTAGACGATTTTCTTTACTCTTAAATCCTTTTTTGTCTCCCAGAATAAAAGAAATTTTATCTCCATCATTTATAACAAAATTCTGATAAAAAGATTTACAAACAAGACATACAACATAGTCTTTAAATAATACCCTTCTAAAGAATGGAATTTTAATATCAACCCCATTTTCTTTTAATTCTATATATTTCATATATCTTGAAATGTTTATTTTATTACTTTTCTTTTCATCAAAATCTATTGTTGTAAAACCTGTACAAACAATACTTAAATGATCTACATTATTAATTAACATAACATTATGAGGATTTATAGCAATATTATACTTTCCGAGTTCTATATTATAATTTATATCTATAAATTCTATATTCCATCTATCTGTTAAATATGTTAATTGTAAAAATTTAAAAAATAAAAATAAATACTTATTCATATTGTTAAACATATCCACCGTAACTGCAAACCGCATTTTTTCTTTTGCATCCGTTTTATTCAATCTATTAATTGTTAATTCACAATGCTTATCTCCTAATTTTATTATCTTTTCAAATTCTCTATGTTTAATTTTTATTTCTTTAGAATCATCTAAAAATATTTTTTCAATATTTAATTCGTTGATTATTTCTATTTCAAATTCAATAAATGGATCCGGTTGTCTCCCTAAAGAATTTGGATCATTAATATTTGTTAAATATAAATATGATCCTTTTATTTTTATATTTGTTTCTAAACCTAAGAAGTATAAATTTAATAAAATATCGGGGTATATTATCTTGGTTGATATAATACCATCAAAAGAATACGAATTTGTAGGAAGTCTAAGTATTATTTTATATTTATGATTATCTTTAGAAATTATTGTTGATAAATGCTCAGTACTATTAATATCACGTTTAAAATCTAAAGGAATCAAATTCAATACACTTGCTACAAAATCTGAAAATATTCTTCCATTTCCTTTGAAAGCTAATAAATCCAATACCAACGGTAAATTTTTTATTTTAGCTTTTACGTTTTTATTAATTCCTAAGCTAAGATCATTTTTATAATTCAATTTAAAACTACAACCCTCTAAACTAAATTCCACAAAATCTAAAAATATTGAATCTTTGGTTATTAAAGTTAAACCCATTTTAGGAATTCTAAAATTATTTTCTATGGAATATTCTCTAGCTACACGAGAATTTAAATTCAAGATAAAAGTTTCTATCCCAATAGGTTTTATATATGTTATCAACAGATTGTTTATGAGATTTAATTTTGGTTTTATTAATCTTATTGGTATCTCTATTTCATTTCCATTCTTTTCAATAAATAGCACAGGATATTTTATTTTATCATCATAACCAGATAAAATATTATTTCTATTTATAAATATAAATGGTTGTTCGTTTATTTTTCTTACTATTGTCCTGATTTTCAATTCTTTAATTTCTATTCTATCTGTTATTTCGATAATAAAAGTTTTAATATCACTTCTTATTTTAAAATTATTGAATGATATGCTGATATCACTGTTATTTATTTTTAAAATATATTTATCATTTATTTGAAGAAATTTAATATTTTCATTTGTATTTTCATTATAACCATAATTATTTTTAGTATCGTGTATTTTATTAGTATCGATTATTATCAGATCATTTGATTCTTTGATATTATGATCTAATTTTAATTTCATAAATTCTGCATATTTTATTGGAAGATCCATAAAATTGGGTTTTATCTCGTCTTCAGATATTTTTACCACCATCTCACTCATAAAATGAAATATAGATGAAAATTTTACATGTAAAATCTTTTTACTAATTATTTCTTCCATGACTTTTTGTAATTCATTAATAGAAATCTTTGTAATAATATTATCTCCTCTTCTTAAAAATGTTTTTCCTATAACATTATAAATTTTATTTTTATCAGAAATATATAATTCTATCATGGGTAATTCTATTATCTTTAATATTTTTTTAAAATATTCATCTGTTATTTTTGTTTCCATTATTATTTCATTTTTAATTATTTGAATTTTCGTATCTGTCTTAATATCTGAATTTTGTAATTTCGTAAATATCACATTCTGATTTTTAAATATTTTTTCGATTTGTTTTTTATTCAATGAAAAACTATTACATTCTTTTATTTTTATTTCTACATTATTGTTATTTAAAAAGTTATTGATGTTCGGTACGCCTTTACATTTTTCTCCTAATATCTTTATTTTTGATACTCTACTGATATCACTGTCCAAAGAATCTGTTTCTATTTTAAATTCCACATCTAATATTTCTAAAGTAAAATATAATTTTGATAAATAAATATGAGCAAATAATGGGAGATCTACTTTTAATTCTGTGATATAATTATTTCCTTCCACATACGTTTTTATTATATTTGGATCTTTTGCACAAAAATTTAAATCTTGTTTAATTGTATGTTTTACTGGAATAGAAAACGGTATAAATTTATGTTTAGCTTTTAAAGAAATTTTCAGATATAAGGATTTACTTTTAAGTATACCAGCTATATCACCATTAACTTCTTCTATTGAAATTGAACTATTTATTTTCATATTTTCACCTTTTTTTATATTGAAATTATCTATTTTTAATTTTATTAATGTTTTTTTATTTTGAATTATCTCAGTATAAATATCAAATATCTCTGCGTTCAAAGGAGATTTGAATTTATTCATTACTACTTCTACATTTATAAACGATGAACCATTATCATTTATTGTAATATTTTTTATTTCTATAGATTTCATATCTGCTCTATAAATAACATAAGTACAATACAATACTTGACTTAAGATAAAAGAAAATATTATAATAGAAAATATAACCACTGTTAGTTTTATCCTTCTTTTGTTATTATTATAAATATTTTTTATGTTATTTAGTTGTAAATAGGACACAATGTTTTTAAACATGGGATAATCGGTCTTTTTATTTTTATAAAAAAAATGATTTTTTTTTGATTTTATAGTTAATTTTTAAATTATTGTTCTTTATTGTTATATTTATTAATTAACTATTATTAAGGTTAAATAAATATTTGATTTGTTATGACAAGTTGGTAGAAATGGCTTTGAGGACCCCACCCCTTTTTTTGTGTTTATATAGATAAAAAAATGTTTATTTAGTGTTTATTTGTTTTATATTTCCTTTTAAATCGTATAAAATTTTCTCAAACAGTTCATATGAAATCCAAGAAATTTAAATTACGAAATATACCTTGAAAAGTTAATTTTAACACCATTTCCTCGTGTTTTAACATATTTCTTTAGTTTACACCGCAGATTTTCAATGTTCTGAGTGTGTATCTCTTTATTTTCCGGGGACACAGAATTTATTTTACGATTTATCCAAAAATGTTTAAATCCTATATTTTCGAGATTAAAATAACCTTTCCAACCATTTGTCATTATCATGGTATCCTCATTATATTTTTTGGCAGTATACTTTCGATAGTTTCATTGTTTCAAAGTCCGTAGTATTTCTCCAATGCACCATAATTGTTTTAACCGTCGTCCAACATTATACTTCCTCTTATTGAAGCAACTTTCATTAACTTCCATTAGATCTTTATCACCACCTATTTTCCCATATTTGGTTTTATTAATAACAATTTTACAAGATTTAAAACTGTGTTAATTGGCTTATATTCGACTCTCGATTCATAGTTAATATCCTTTATCCGCGTGCCACAGGATCATTCATATATTATTAAAATTATACTTTTTAGTGATGTTTGTATACCTGAAAATACAGAATCATCTCGTATTGAAATGGATGTTTTATTACATCGTTTGATTCGACAAAACCGGATTAATCCATCCGCTACTTTTTTATTCTTTAAATACATGTCCTTTTTACACTTTTGACATCTTCTAATTTATAAATTATTCCTAAATTGGAACAGAAATTAAAAATTTTACGATGAATTAAGATGCTCATACAATTTTAATCTTGTAGACATTGAGTATGTTTTATATAAACATAAAAAAAGGGTCCTCAAGCAACTTTTACCGACAAGTTTAATCAAATGATGATTAATCCTTTACTAATTTAATATACTAACTACTTTTCGATTAATAAATTTATTTAAATTATTATTTCTAAAATAACAATAATAACATGAAGATTTTAATGGAACTACATCATAAAACAATTTAAAAATAATATAAAACCTATTTCAATCAATCTTATATCCTGTCAGATAATAAATTTAAAAGAATAAAAAAGAAATAATGAAAGTAAAGAGGTGTATTTTATACATAATTCTAATACTTGGACCATGATGTAGCATAATGTTAATATGTCCATATTTTTAATAAATGAAAGTTTTATATATATTTTAATAATCAAGGGACATAGGTTATAGGATATGTCGTGTAACCAACAATCTTTTATTAATATAGCTTTTATATAACAAAAAACAATAAAAACAAAATGGAATATTAATTTTCCAATGTTATTAATTGTTTGTAAATATCAATTGTACATATAAATTTTCTATAATATACAATTAAATCAATACGTTGATTCTAAGAAATCATATGTTGATATGGTAATATAATAGTATAATTATTTTTCTTATGTAAAAAAGAAGAGTTTTTTTCTTGCGAACTAATTTAGCTTCAACTCTCCATTTGTTTTTGAAAATTTTAAGGATATTATGTATTGCTCGTATTTTAAGATTTATAATTATCAAAACAATTCTTCTCTCCCATTAATAACTTTATATCTAATCTGTATAGTCTCCATAATATTAAATCTTGTAATGCTTTTATTGATTTGGTTTATGTTTTCATTCATATGTATGTGGTTTTTGTTATTTAAATCTTTTATTTTTGTAGTATAAGATCAAATCTTGATATTTATAGAATTACAAATGGTTTATTCTTATTAAATGAATTACAAATGATTTATTTTTATTAAATATTATTTTTTATATATTTTTTTAAAGTTCAAAGAAAACGCATATATTTTACCCATGACTGCAGATAGAAAAGTATTTGAAAAAAGATTAGAATTTACATTATACTCTTCAGCTGATAACATAGAAACTATCAAAGATAAAATTATGCTTATTAAAAAATGTAAACAAAAATATTTAAAGAAAATCGAAAATATGCAAAATAAAATTTCTTTATTAAAACAAAAAGAAAATTAAATAAATAAAAATATTTAAAAAGAATAAATGTACTTCTAATAAACAATATTAAAAATGCAAATAGCATATATTCTTATGTATGAATAATAAATATTGTATTGTTATTATATATAATCTTTTATTATTATTTATTATTAACATTCAACAATGAATAACAAATATAACAAAAATGAAATATTTTATTAATATTTTATAATAAAATTTTATACAAAATATTCAAAGCTATAAATTTTCATTCCATTTTTAAATTAATAATTTATTTTTATGCAAACAAACCCTTATGACAAGCTATGATTTTTTAATATCCAAAGAAAATAATGGAGAGTTAGGAAAACTATTAACACAATGTATTGGAAACTTGGAAAATAGGAGTGAAGTAATATCTGCCTTACAAAATTATTCTTTAGGTAATACTCATAGAAAAGAGAGTGAATTGGTTTCAAAAGCTTTAATGATGTTATATAAACTTGGAGGTGGTTCATTTGATTACTTTGCTAAGTTATACTATATTTTCAGAGAAAAGAATATGGATTGTGCAATAACTACATGTAATATAATGCTCAAGTTATTAATAAATAAAAAAATGTATAATGAAGCTAGAAAATATATAAACAATGGATATAAGGATGGTAATTATAATTATCTTAAAGGAGTAGTGCAATGCATATCAGGAGAATATAAAGGAGCCTTAGAAAGTTTTAGAATTTCTAAAATATTATCTAAAAGAAGAGTTAATAATTTTGAAGTAATCACTTTAATGCTTCTTAGTGATATTTTTTCTTTAAAAAATTATAATTGGACAGATATAAAGAAACCTTACAAAGAATTATTTGAATGTATAAAATTAGGAGATATAGAACAATTAGAAAAAGTAATACAAAAAAATTATAATGTATTTTACAATGACAATACATTAATACTTACTAACAGACTTTTTAAAAATATAATCCAAGAAGGAATAAGAAAAATTAGTATAGTTTATAAAAAAGTGTCTATTGAAGACATGAATATGATACTTAGAATCAATGCAGAACCATTACTTAAAAAATCAATAGAACAAGGAATTGTTAATGGAAGAATAGAAGATGGTAATTTTATAAGTGCTGATAAAAATAAAGAAGAAATAAAACTTAGAACAAATGATACGTTTATAATAAATTCTAAAATAAAAAAAATAATGAAGCATAAAGAAAGGAAGGAGATTACCTATGAAAATTGTGTTCAAGAAAAATAAAATCTTATGTGTTGAATATAAAACTTTTATTTAAAAATATATATTTTTATTTTTATAAAATTATTCTTTGAGAATAGAAAATATATTCCTTTATCTTATTACAAAGAATAAACAACATTATATTATTATAAAAATAAATAATATTACATTACATTTTATTATATTTAAAACAAATTAAAATATTACTATAGAATATATTTGTTAAAAAAAATAATTTATTTTTATAAAAATAAATTATTTTCCATATATTCTTTCAATTCTGTATAACCACCTATAAATTCTTTCATGAATACCATTGGATATGTTTTATGATTATATTCTTTTTTTATTGCTTCTACATCCACCTCTTTAAAATCTATGATTTTATAATCTATATAATGATTATCCAACAACTTCTTAGCACATACACAATACTTACAACCTTCTTTTACTATTATTGTATATTTATACATAATATTAATATTTTATATTTTTTTATAAAGAAAAATGATATCAGAAAATGTTTTGTAAGAAAAAATACATCTATGATGTTTTATTTTTTAAGAAAATATGATTGTAAGATAATTTTTTATTATAAATATAATATTGTTATATTATAATCTATATTTTATTGTAAATATAAGAATTGGAAATAGTAAAACAAATTAAAATATTATATTTATAATTTTATTATTTGTGTATGTAATACTTCATATAATTTATTATTTTATTACCGTGATAATATAAATTTAACATATATTTAGTTTATAATTAAATTACTAATAAAAAGATTTAAATTATAAGTGTTATATAAGAGTGTTTTTCTTTGAATAATATTTTGTTAATTATAAAATATAATATATATAATTATCAGTCATAAAGAAGAAGAGAAGGAAATAGAATTCTTATATAACATTTATAATTAAAATCTATTATTTTTATGAATAAAATATTACTTAAAGAAAACATCTTTATAGATAACATTTATAATTAAAACTTATTATCTTTATAAATAAATTTATTATTATATTTTAATATAATTATTTGCTTATAAGCACGTACTAATTTACTAAAACACTGTTTTGATTTTTTTTTGATTTTATGAAATCATTTTTAAATTGTTACCCCAATACGTTAATATGCAGGAACAGACAGATATATCTAGAATGATAGATTTTATATTGCATGAAGCAGAAGAAAAAGTGGCTGAAATAAAAATACGTACTACTGAAGAATACAAGCTTACTAAAGCTAGAGTAATTAAAAAGAATACTGATAATTATTTAACAAAGAAAAATAAAAAGTTGGAAGAAATAAAGAAATATTTTGTTACTAAGGAATCTCAGATAAAAAATAAATACAAATTAATGTTACAGAGGAAGAAGGAGATGATTGCTGATGAATTATTTGAAAGAGTGGCAAATGAATTAAAAAATGTGGAAACAACGAAAACATTGATAGAAAATACTAAAAGTAAGATAAATGGATATAATGAAATGGATTTTGATTTGGATATGAAAAATGGTGTTGTTATAAAATCTAAGGATCAAAGAACAATGGTTGATAATTCATATGAAACAAGAATAGGAGCAATAAGAAAAAATTATATGGATAAAATAAATACCTTAATTTTTAAATAAAGGGTATTTAAGAAAATCATAAGAGTTTTAAACTCTAATACGAATGAAAGATTTTGACCTCCTCTGATGAAAAATAATTAAAATATAGTTTTTTTGGTTATACAAAATATTTGTTTTCAGGGATTAAAGATTATAAACCACAGTAAACCTATCTGCTTAGGAAATTTCCTTAAATAAAAATTTCATAAAAAAATATTTATTTAAGGAATACATACAAGATTATAAATCTATTTATAAGAAAAATAAAATATAATTCGTTAAATAAATAACTTTAGAAATTAAAATAAGAAATATAATAAGTAATTATAAAATAATTTAATATTTAATTATATTTAGAATTTTCTTATGTTTTAAAAAAATAATATTTAAATTAATATTTGTATAACAATGTTTTATGATTACTTAATATTGTTGATATAATAAAATATTTAGAATATTTATTTTACAAAATATTATAACATTTAAAAATTATTAACGGTATAAAAGAATTAAAAGATATAATTAATTTTAATTGAATAAATAAAAATATTATTATTGAAATATTTAAAAATGATTTATTTATATTCTTTATTATTTTCATTCTTGGTTCAATCATTTATATAATATTTTTCCTTTTAAAATCACAGAATTCTACTATTGTTTTAATCATAGTAGATTGAATCGTAATCCTATTATTAAATTTATTTAGGTTATGTTAGTTACGAATAGTATTATATCTACACCTGTCTCGTAAACAAGTTTTAATTCATATATAATAATAAGTCATATTTTCTGTATTTTTAAACCTTTATTTAGTTAAGATTATTTAAACATGTAATTCCAATTCTAACAACAACCTTACCAATTTCTATATCGAATAAAAATAAAATATATTTAAAATATTAATTTTAAATGTTAATGATTTTATCGTTAAAACACATAAAATTTAGATTCAAAAACTGTTTATTTTTTATCTGTTTGAATTTCTAATTTCCCCAAAGATGCTTTATGGCAATTGTCTACCGTTTTCTTGAAAATTTCTTGTGCTTTATTGTAATTACCTTTACCACCATTCCATTCTTTAATTGCTTCATCGGTTAATGCTCTTCCAAAACTAAAACTTAATTTCCATGTTCTTTTACCTTTTAAGTTATTAATATGGTTTAAGTATTCGATAGATTTATTTGATGAATGACCGCCACTGAGAAAAACTATTCCAGGAATACCGCATGGTATTGAAGATAGAAATGCATTCAATGTTTCTTGGGCAACTTCTTGTGCAGTGAAAGTTTTATCGGGACTTCCAGATACAAAGGAAGTTTTGATAAGGAGACCAGGAATATAGATATTTTGAAGATTAAGTTCTTGTATAAGTTGAGATAACATTTTTTTCATAACAAAATAAGATTTTTCTATGGTAAATTTACCGTCAAAAAATAATTCTGGTTCAACGATCGGAACTATTCCGTTTTCTTGGCATATTTTACTATATTCTGCTAAAATCCTACAATTTTCTGCAATACATTTATCTGTTGGGTTTTCATCTGAAAGATAAATTAAAGATCTCCATTTTGCAAAAGAAGCCGATCGGAATACTGGCAATTTTATTCTTTCTCGTAAATCTTCTAATCCTACTGATATTTTTTCATTTTCATTAAAATCTATTAATCCTTTATCGAGTTTTATTCCAACATAAATACCATTATCTTTCAAATATTTTGTTAAATATGTTCCATCACTCATTTTTGTATTGAAAGTTTCTTCATTCAAAATCACACCTCCAATTTTAGAAGATATTCCTGGTGTAGTAATAAGACATTCTCTCAGATTATTTCTATTTTCCAAACTATTTTCTATTTCATATTTTTTAAATTTCTTCTCCATACTTTTTGCAGTTTCATCTAATGCTAATATACCCTTACCTTCAGTTATGATACCTTCTGCAATCGTTCCAAGTTTAAACAACTTTTCGTTATCCATGGCTAATTTATCAGAAATGTTTTTATTTTATAAATAAATATCAAAAAATCTCCTTATAATTTATTCTATCAAGTAAATGAGTAATATGTAAATAATATAAAATTATTTGTTTAAATGTTTTATTTAATTGATTAACGATATTCTCTAAAAAAAATATTTCAAATATTTTTCATGTCAAACTTTCTTATTGGAATTTAAAAAATAATTGATTCAAAAATCATTGGTTAAATAAAATGTTATTCAGCAAATTATTCGTAATAAAAATACGGGTTTTAATTACTTTTCTTTATATGTCAATTTTATTATTTTTCCTTTAATCTATAATTTACATCCTTTTTTTCGAACAAAATCTTTATTTTTATTTGGCATATTTTATTCTCCTTTAAGCCACAGAATCCTTTTCTAGAATTTACTATTAAAATTTTACCTCAAAAAAACCAAAACAAAAAAATTAATTAAAAAAAAACCCACAGATTTATTATATCATCTTACACAGCACCTACTCTCTTTCTTAATTTCTTTGCTAAATTTATATCAGAAGCATATAAAGTAACTCTTTTTGCATGTATTGTACAAAGATAAGAAGATTCTATCAGGGATATAATATAAGCTTCAGTAACTTCTTGTAAAGCTTCAACACAACTCTTAGTAAATTTACTTGGAGATGATGGATTAGAAAGGTTATTTTGAGCCACGACAGATTTTAAAAGCCTTAAAAACAATGCACGAGGTATCAAAAAATTTGTATTCTGTTGAAAAAATCTAATTTCTTTTAAAATATTTGTTCTTCTTTTAATTTTCTTGGGCTTTCTGGGTAGAGTTTTTATAACGGGTGGTGTTACACTCATAGTTCTCTTTCTTGCAACAGGTGCTTCTTTAGTAACCTTACCACCCACTTTTCCTTTAGCAGTTTTTCTTGCAGGTAACGCAACAGTTCTTGCCATGAGGGTGACTATATAAAAAAAATAGAAAAAACAATGCATAAAACAAATAGAATTTATTTATTTACTAAGATTTTTGATAGGAAAATTGGTTTACACGGAAATTAGTGTTTTATTTTCATTTAAATTTTATTTTAATATAAAATAATATATCAGTAAATTATAAGTTTTAAATTCAATTTATTATGATATCAAATTATGTTTTAATATAAAAATTACTACATTGGTTATAATCTGATATGATCGGTAATTTTATTAAAATTTTTGTATATATTAATTTTATATGCTTCTGAGATAATGTGTGTCTATATTTTTTATATGATTAAAAGATTTTGAGAACATAGAATAAATTTTTATTTATTTTAAATATAACTATAATGACTAATAATTTTATTTCTTCTCTTTTTTAAATTCCCTTGCATTAATTACGATTTGAAATCATATAATTTTAGAATTATTAAAATATTTAAAGAAAAATTCTGTTGTTTTAATTCAATTATATTCTGATACAATTTTAAAAAATAAGGATAAAAGTTATAAAAAATTTTGTAAAATAATAATAAAATACTTACTTAATTATGAATATTTAATAAAAACTTTTTTTACTTCTATAATATCCTGACATATATTCATTTGGATTTCCATCTTTTACTAATTTTTCCAATGCATCTTCTTCCTTTTTTTGCTGTATGATCTCATCAATCTTTGTAGATTTATTATATCCAAGCCAAGGAAATCTCCATAATTTCTGTTTTTTCTCTAAATTATTTTCATGTTCACAAAAAACTGAAGCAAGAAACAATAATAAAATAGTTAAAATATTCATTGAAAAAAAGAATTAACAATCTTTTTATAATTGAATATGAAACAATTTATTATTTTAATTATATATATGATTTATAAAACTATGATAAAAAAATAAAAGAAAAATAAATAATATAAAAAAATTTGAAAAAATTAATATATGGTGAAAAGGTAGATAATAACTATTATTAACAAAATATTTATTGTTTTATAATAACAGGTGGTAGATCTTATGATATGTAAAACTGTTTAAGATATCATTTATAATGTTATGGGTTTGGGATCATATATGATTTTACAATGAAATTCATTTTTAATATTTTAATTAATCACATAATCAATTAAAATATTAAAAGATATTTTATTGTTTGGTAAAGGTAATTTAATTTTTTTTAAATATCATTTTAATTATTATCAAAATGTTTCGGTTGATTACGGCCCATCACTGGTCTGAGATCATTGATTCATTGAAGCATGAGTAATTTGTACCAACTGTTTTACTAAATATAGATATTAACTTTATCTTATGCTATGTTTTGATGCGGTTTGTGTATGGTGTAATCATCGTTTTATTGGCTTTAATGAGATTCTAACCTCCTTCTTTGGATAGTATTGAGCAAGTCGTTAAGTACTACTTTAATCTAATAGCGGAAATGACATATAGGGCATGGTCAAGTTACGTTATTGGACCTTCACCTACTCAACATACCTTTTTTCTTCTTCTTCTCTTCTATCTTTATTTTTTTGTTCAGAAATTTTTCCGGGTGAGAGATTCAAAGCCACCAACTTTAGGCTTTAGTTATCATTTCGAAGATTATTGCCAAGCGAAAAGAAAAAATAAATTGGATGGTTATTTTTTATTTCTTCCGGCGAAGGAAAAAACTGTTCACACATTTATTAATACGATCCTGAGATTGTTACACTCCACAAATGTAAAAATAGGAAATACGATATGGGAATTGTATGATGATATTGCACCTGAAATAAATTTCTGCTTTATTTTTTCCTCTCCTATTAAGTTACAGATTTTCAAAGAAGATTCCAATAAATATTTTATTTATGTTTATAATTCACCTTTCAGACATAGAAAAACATGTTTTGCCTAAGAAATACATCACTAAAATTATAAAATTATTCTTTTTCTTATTATTAAATATCCCGGATAAGCAAACACATTTCCTAATAAGTCAATCAGCGAATATAATACGCAAATATAAATATAATATTATAATTTGAAAAGTGCATATCGAAGAATCTATTAAATATCCGACGATCAAAGGTTATAATAAAAGTGGACGAAACAATGATCAACAAGAGATTAATTATAAAATCTTCCACCATTATAGATGATATTACTAAAGATGTTGTTTAGATAATTGGAGTAATAGATAATATACAAGAAAAAATTTTTTTATTAAAAGAGTATTAAATAAGTAGGCATCCATAATTACAAATCTCTTGGAGAAAAAATATCTATATGTGATTGTCTTCATCACAGTAAATATCTTTCTTCTATAAGAACGTTATAAAATTTGGATTACTATATTATTTTGTGAATCACAATAAGAGGTTTATTACAGAAAATAATTATCATACAAATAACATCGGAAATATCTAATTACATTTAAAAATAAAAACAAATAGAAAAGTATTGTGTCATATGAAAATCCATTGATAAATGGATAATTACCTATACTTTTTAAGAAAAAAATACCCGAAGAATTGAAGTGGTGAAAATTTGAATAAATTATTTATTGATTTATTAAAAGTTTTATTTTCTTATCTCTTTTCAAATATAAATAATTATTCTTGATCATGATTTATTTAAGCGTACTACATTACGTTTAAATTTCTTAATAAAGAAAAGTCATATTATATTATTTATACTTTAAGTTAAAGATAACATGAAATATGTGATTTCTCGATATTTTAAAAATTAACGATCAGTTCGTTATAAATGCCTCATATAAGAAGAATAAAGGTCAATTTTATTTTTGTATCATAATTATTAACTTTGTTTATTAAATCATTGGATAGAATATTTTAATCATAAATATTATATTTCAATTGTCTATGTTATATAAGAATATTCTAATTACAAATAAATATTTTTTTTGAATGTTATTTTAAAAATGAAAAATATTTACAAAAACAAAAAAATAACCCAATGAAAATACATCGAACAAAAATATTTCATGGAACGAAAAAATATAAAAAAAATATTTTTTCTTTATGCATAACAGATGATTTTATTATAACATCATCTACAGATGGGGAAGTGAATGTATGGCTTCAAAATAACTATTCTTCTTTGGAAGGTATCAAATGTAATAAGATGAATAAAAATGATATTACAAATAAAAATAATAATATAGTAAATTGTAATAATATGAACAACAATGATATAGGAAATAATAATGTTATTGCAGATAAAATATCGCATTCTAATAATAAGCTGAATATTAATGATGTTAATGAAAAATCTTTTGTTTTGCATCAAAAACTGAGGGATCATCACGGTGCTGTAATGTGTGTAAAATCCGATAAAGAATATTTGGCTACTGTAGGTGATGATTGTTATTTATGTTTATATAAACTTATTTATGGCCAGAAGAATACAAAAAAATATAAATTGATAAATAAGGTAAAAAACCATTCTAACGATATAATAGATTTATGTATTTATTCAGAATATTTGATTACTGCTGGAATGGATGGAATAGTAAATATTTATTCGTATAAAAAATTTTCTTTGGTAGAATCCATAGATATAAATAAATATACAATCAAAAATAATGAAGAAATAGGGAGTGATTGTAAAAATGATATAAATAATTCTTATAGCAGAATAAGTGGAATATCCGTTGATCCATTAGAAAAATATTTTATAGTGCAAACAGAATCATTTTTATTGATATTTGATTTAGAATTCAAACTCTACAAGAAAATAGAATATAAAGATAATATAAAAATATTTGAATGTTTTTATTCGAGAATGAGTTGGTCACCAGGTAGTAATTATCTAGCTACTTGTTTAACTTTCAATAATAAAGAAAATTCAGTAGAAATATTGAGTGTGGAAAATGAGTTTAAAAATGAATATAGTTTGATAGGACATGTAGCACCAATAGAAGTTGTAAGATTTCATCCTAATAAATTTATTAGAAATAAAAATAACGAAATAAAAGATAATGATATACTTAATAATGATAACAAAATAGATAAAAGCAATGATATTGAAACCTATTATATAATAATAGCAGCATCACAAGATAAATCAATATCATTTTGGTGTTCTCTCAACAAGAAACCTTTTCTTCTTATAAAAAATCTGTTTGAACTACCAGTATTAGATATGCAATGGAAAGATAATATTTTATATTTAGCATCATTTGATGGAAATATAGTTTATATAGAATTTAATAAACCTGGTGATAATATTTCTATCAAAAATAATGAATTAGGATGTTATACAAAAATAACCAATTCTAAAGAAACAGAAAATATACCATTTACCAAAGAAAATATAAAAATGGAAAATAAACGTATTACAACGATAGAAGAAGAATCTGATGAAACTATAATATTGGATTTATCCAAAGTTAAAGTAGAAAAGATAAATAAGAAGGATAAAGAAAGTAAAAATAGTATAATAAATTTAAACGATAATGAATTACAAAGAAAAAAAGATACAGTATTTCCTCAGAACAATTCTCTCTGTATTAACCCCAAATCATTAATAAATGAACCTCAAAATAAAATAACTGAAGATAAAGATAAAGCAATTGATAATGCTATTAAGGATATAGTAATTGATAATGCTAAAGATAAAGATAACATAATTGATAATGTTAAAGATAAAGATAACATAATAAATAATGCTAAAGACAATAAAATAGATAAACACTTAATAATAACTAATAACACTAAAAATAAAAATATAATAACAACTAATAACACTAACAATGATAACACGAAAACTAAAATAACAGATACTAAAATAAAAAAGAAAATAAAACCTATTCTTATAGAACCATACATAGAAGAAGAAGAATATTATACATCTAATATAAATTTTATATATAAAGATAATAATATAAATAATAATATTATTATAGATACTAAGAGTAATATAAATAATAATAATACAATAGAAAGAATCATAGGTATTTATAAAATAGAAATAAATAATAAAGATAAATGTGTAATAAAGATAAGAAGAAATAACATATTATTTAAAAGAATAGAATTGGATAGAATACACACTCTATCTATTAGTAATCACAATATAACGATAAGTAATACAAATGAATATATTATGAATAACAATACAATGGTAAATAATAATATAAATAATCATATTATCAATAATATTATTATTAATAAAATTACAAATAATTTATATTTGGTGGTAACTACTGTTGATAAATATACTAAACTTATTATATATGATATTACCACTGGTATTCTGTTGTATCCTTATTTAATATTCAATAGAGTATTATTAACTGATATTATGGATAATATGTTATTAATTCTGGAAGAAGATAATAGATTTAGGGTTATGGATATTAAAAGAAATAAAATAATTTTAAAAGGTAGAATACCGGTAGTAGATGCAATTCTAAATATAAAATTATGTAAAATATATTTTATAGTGGTTATTTATAAAAGTGGAGATATATTCTTTTATAATAAAAAAATGAAAGTATGGATGATGCAGAATAAAGATTATTCTTCTTTGTATAATAATATATATAATTATAATAAATATGATAATATAAGTGATGGGAATGATAATAGATGTGATAAAAATGATAATAGATGTGATAGAAATGATAATAAAGGGGATAAAGGTATAGATGATAAAAGTGATGGAAATGATAGTAATAAAGGTATCATAGATAAAAATATCATTACAAATGATAACAAAAATAACAATATGAATAATACCACTATAAAAGATAACATCACTACTAATATTACCACTACTATAAATAACAATACCATCACTAATAAAAATAATATTAATACGAATAATATCACTGATAACAGTAAAATATATTTAAATAATAAAAATTATACTTTATTAGATTTAGAATATAAATATAATGTATATTCTATAAATGGTTGTATTGATGGTATGATACGTATTATTCATAAGGTTGTTAGGTATAGTAGATCTATTAGTAATTTAACTGAGGCTGATGCTTATATTATTGAAAATATGTTTTTAAGTGTTTGTGATAAAGGTAAAAAAGATGAGATAATGGAGTGTATGGTAAATATGAATAGAAATAGAAATATACAAATGTTTGTAAGTGATTTGATAAATACTATAAGAAGAAATTATTATTCGAAATAATAATTATTAGAAGGTAGTATGATTGTTTCTTATTTAAAATAATTATTAATTATATATTTTTGTTGTATATTTAATGGAATGAGCTTTGGTATTTTAATAGTTTTGTATAGGCTTTATTTTCTTTATAACTGAATTTATAAAAGAAGATTTTTTTAATGAAATTTTTATTTATAGGAGTTCCTTAATTGACTATAATCTATTGTGGTATATAATTTTTAGTTCCTGAAATATATTTAAATTGATATTTTTATGTTATAATATTTTTATCAGAATATATTCTAAATTAAAATTCTTTTTAAAATTGATTTGATTGGTTTCATGTGCATAGGATAGTAACCAAGATGAAAAGTTATTTTTTAGTTATAAAGTATTTAATAATTATAGAATATTATTATATTCTACCATTGGAATTAATTTAATTAAGTCTCTATGAAAGGTAGATAAAGATTTTAAAGCTATTCGTAAAAAAACGTGGGTAAGATGGAATTTGATGATTAAGATTGAAGTTATTAAAATAGTTACTTTGAAATTTCATGATAATAAATTTGTAAATATTTATAATTGTGAAAATGATATTATTATCTTAAATAGGTTTATGATTTGTTTATATTTATTAATATTTAAATAAATCTTTTTTCGCTATCAATTTTTTATTGGTTTTAATATTTAAATCTTTTATATTCTAAAGATTATTGAATTTTTATTGGTTGTTTCTGATTAATAAATCTAATTGGTTTTAGCGATAACTTATTGTTCACAATATTAAACCATCTTTACTACTTGGAATACTAATATTAAACATAACTTTTATTTACTGTATTAAATAGTTAAGAAAAAGGGGAAAATATTTAACCAATAAGCATGTCAGTTAAATAAACGATAACTGATATATTTTATAAATTTCTTCGGATAACATCTTTTAATAATACACATGAGTTTGGAATTTCATTCACAACGATGATGAGTATATATTTCTTTTTTTACGATTAAAAAGTTAATGGTTTGAATTTACCATTTGAAAAAAAGATATCGAAATAAAAAATGCGATAGGTAAAATTATAATGTAAGATTTATAACATAGTTATTTATATTTTATATAATAATTTTATTATTGATTTGTGATTGAGTAATATTATACCAAGAAAATGGTTAAAATCTGGTTACAAATGTAAGTAACAATTATTAACACCATACATAGATAGCATATTGCATTGGAAAATAAAATGAGATGAGATCAATACATATATGTGCCTAAACTAGTTAACACAAGGTATTCCTGCTTCAAAAGACAAAAATCAAAAACCATATTAACCAAAACATTCCAGAACACTTTGATAATAATTAAAATGTTATATAAACTTTATATTCGATTTTTTATTAAAATATTTTACTTTTAAAACAATTTATTATTCTATTTCCTCATTTAACTTATTAAGAATATTGCGAAAGACATTTAATTTATTATGACATTCTGTCTGTTGTCTAGTTTCTAATAAAGGGTTCAACCTTTCTAAATATTCGATCATATCACATATTGAAGTTTTTATCCTTTCATGTACATGTGAAGACAATAACCTAATTTGTTGTGGATCATTTAAATGATATTGTTTATTTTTTTCAATTTCAAGCGCATCGATTATAGCATTAAAATAAACTTTGCCGAAAAAAAGTTCAACGAGATGCCAAACAGTACTGTCCATCTTTTTTACGGTTGTTCCACTAAGATATATATTTCCTGCGATATTAATAACGTCGTATCCTATAAGATGCATATTAAAATGGTTATCACAAAGGTGTATTCTAAAATAATTAAATTCTTCATTGAGAACTATAATTTGTAATTTTAAAATATCTTGTAAAATGGTTAATACTGAAGGATATGCATCGTTTGCATGTCGTTTATAAGCGAAATTCCGTGTTTTCATTTTTATATCTTTTTTAAGTGGTATGGTTCTAGAGTCGTATCTTTCTATTTCTTCGGTAAATTGAGCTTTAAGTTTTTTACTTCTGCGATGAGGGAAAAACTTATACGTATGAATATAGTAATTTTTATATAATATTTCTATTCCTAGACGACTGTTAGTTTGGTATGTAAAATCAAAGTTATAACGTTCAATAAATTCTTTATATGATGGTATGTTCGTATACAGTGTAGGTATAAAATATGGTGTATTATACAATACCATATCATTGTTTTTATATTTTAATTGATCAGAAATGTCATCTTTTACTGAAGGCAAATCTGGATTTATTGGGGTTTTTGTTCCACTTTGATACATGTCTTGTTCTGATAATAAAGATGCAGAAGAAACATGTGGGAGTTCCAATTGTGTTGTGGGTGGCGATGGAAATTTAATGACTGAAAAATTGCTTTTTGATGGAACTGGATTTGTATCCTCGCGTGGGAGAACTTTTGAGGAATGGGCAGGTTGATTGAAATTTTCATCGATAGATAATGTATCATCATTTGATTTCTTGTTAGTGGTTTGCATCTCATGATAATACCGGGCTAGCCATTTTCTTTTCAGATGATTTTTTTGATGCGATCTTTCACTATTTGATGTGTCTGCTTTTTGTTCATTTGTATCTTTAGTTGGTACACTCGCCGAGGTTTCCGGGGTTTCGTAACTTGATATATACACATGGCTACGCTTTATTGGCTTATATTCACGTTTTGATTTCGCTTTTATATTTTTAGATTCTGTTCTAGCATTTTCTAAAACTGTATCATCTGCATTTTCTTCTATGACAAGTTCATCTGACGAAGTTATCATAAAACCGATTTGCAAAAGAAACAACATATGAACATTAGATATACGAATATTTAAATGTAATGTAATAAACTTTATATAGAATATTATCAAAAAACGATTAATTACAAATAATTAAAAAGTTTGACAAATTTATAAATATCCGGGTGGATAACAGCATAGTGGCCTCAGAAAATTGAAAGCGCCCCCGGAGAGAGCGCAATAAAGATTTCCTTCTCCGAGACTCGAACCTCCAAGGGCAGCCGGGCCTGCCAGTCTAATTCACCATTAAACCAAGTAGTCTTAAAATTATATACTATTGTATATTTATAATAACATTTCATCCATTATTGGATGAAATGGATAAAATATTATTATAAGATACCCTTTAATGCTACGTAATAAATTATTACAAATCGAATACATTACTACAACTGGGAATTCGGATATACAAACTCCAGATATAAATCGAAAAGAATTTGAAGAGT
>VRLP01006900.1:0-25109 GCA_009660295.1 Lophius piscatorius | reverse complement strand
TCTTGAGCTCGATGCGTTTCTCCCTTCATTCCTCACCGACCCCCCGCTGCTCTACATGTCCTCACTGTCACGTTTGTCTGGAACAGACTGAAACCCATGAAGGCCTCATTCTAGAGATCCATCTGGTTCTTTTTCCTGATGAAGGTTTGAGCAGCTTAAATTACCAACATCCTCTACGAAAACATCCTGCACTGCAAAAACTCAAAATCTTACCAAGAACGTTCGTCTCATTTCTAGCTAAATATCTGACTGCACTTGATTGAAGACCATCACTGAACGAGTAACATTTATCTGAGACACAGAGAATCCTTGAACGTCTTGTTAGGTCACGTCTTTTTTTAAGAAATCGTACCAAGCTGATTTCCCCTTGTTCTGCTGGCAGATTGTTTTTTACTTAGTACAATCTAAAAAGAACTTGTATTTATTATTTTTTATTTATTTTTGAAGGGGATTTGAGAAAACCTTCTATTTGACCTCTTGTGCGCGACCTTTGGCTCAGCTTTAGGTACCGTACTTCTTCTTGTAATGATTGCTACATCCTGACCCCTGAAACCTGTTGGGACTGACGGATGATAAAAATCATCATCAAATCAAGCCTTAGAAATGTCACCGTTAGTGGTGGAGGTCGGGTTCTCTGAGGAGCTCCATCTGCTGTTTTAGAACCTTTTCCAACCCGTTAAACTCTTTCTATTCCCACATGGTGTGAGGATCCATTTCCAGCTGGTCTGAAGAAAGGTGCCACCTTCTCTTTGGATTGGATGGTCTCAGGGATCCATCAATAATCACATTGTGGCGCCGGGACTGACTATCAAGAGAATCTGACCTGGTGTCGATTACACTCATTGATTCTGCCAGTTTGTGTTTGTCAGCTTCCATTGATTTTCAGTTTGATGACAGAATGTTACCTGCAGCTTCCAGATCCTCCATCTCCGTCTGAGAGAATTACAAGCTGACTGTTAATTCCTGCTGCTCTTTCAAACCGGCATCCGTTGTTGTACGACCACAAACTTTAAAGATGTTCTCCCGCTGGTGAAGCACTTCTTCACAGAAAGCTTTCTGATTGAACGTTGTCTCTGTCTGTCTCTCCTCTACGTCTCTTTGCAGTCTTTCAGCGTCGGCCCCTTCTTCACAGAGGCGGAGAAGAACTGCAAAATAGTCCTAGGCTTTCGTTTGAAAATGATCAATGTATTATCCATCATGTTATTGTCTTGAGAGCAGTTTTTGTGTGGAAGGAATGTCCTTCTAGTGAGTAAAATGTCAACTTTTGTAGTAAAATTTGATATAAACGAGACGGATCTCCTGGAGTCGATACAAAGGCACCAAAGTTGGACGCCATTGAATGTTGGAAGTTATGGCCTTACAGTTTTTGAGGTCAAGCGCCCCCTAGTGTCAGACATATTCATCCGGCCTTTCCCAAAATCACTCCAGTTGTTCCTTGCATTAAGTTCTACATGGGTCTAAAATTTGAAACTGATCCACAACATGTCTTTCGGGGATCTGATCCCAGAAAAACCCCAGATGTTTCGGGGATATAATAAGTCTGAATTCAGTCTAAGTATAAACGGTTCTGTGTCGCAGAAGAACACTTAAAACCACTTGTCAAACTTTGGGTGGAGGATGTGATGGAGATTCAGGAGATTCTTGACAGATTGTCCCACAGCAGCCCTCTTCTTAGGCCATACTTCCAAAAGGATTTTCATGGTTGTTCTTTAGCTCATGCGGGTCAGTTTAGGTCTGGGAACCGTTGGTACTGTAGTCAACCCTCCATCACAAGGACAAGGTCCAAACATCAGACGGTCGCTGGCGAGCCCCCTGCCCAAGTCTGGCTCCAAAAGGGTTCCTATGGTCTCCCTACTCTGACAAGTTGGTGCCAACTCTCTGGTGTCTCTTCAAAAGGGATCCTCAAATCGGTCGAACTCTGACCTCTAGTCTGAGACCGACCGGGTTCTGGAGACCCTACCAGCTCTCAGGATCACAGAGGCACACAACCACAAACTGTCCCCTGTCCTCACTGTCCACATCAAGAAAAACACTGAAACTCACAACGTACTCAAATCAGGTTTTACTCCTGGAGGATTGAGGTTATACTTCGGTGTGTGTGTGTGTGTGTGTGTTTGTGTGCGTGTGTGTGTGTGTGTGTGTGTGTGTGAGCAGCTAGCCTCAGTGATTTTTCTGACTTTCTAAAACCTACAGTTTGAATCCGTTCTGCCGGTTATAAACCTTCAGAGGGACCAGAGGAGGCGATGCAGCCCGCTCACGATTAGGGCTACTGGTTTTTAAATCACAGCGGCATGAACACAAACACAACGATAGATGGAATAGAGGAGATAAAATGTGCTGCAGCGTGTTGATCTTGACAAATAGCTGACCTCTGACCTGCAGGGATTGTTGACAGAGTTTTGTTCCGGAGAGCAATGAGATAAGGTTATTTATACCGGTTTATTATCTTTTTATCTCTGTGTCTGCTGGGGGGAAACAGAAATATGTGTATTGGTGGGCCGTGAATATTCATTAGAAGAAACTGCCTCCACTGATCTCTCCGGCCTGTTTAATTGAATTTGTGTTAATGGCAGTCCTGTCCTGATCATCCCTTATTAATCTGTGCTCGGCTCTGTAATCCGGTTATTTTCCACCGGCTCCTGGTTCTGGCGGGAACCTTAAGTAATGATGAATTATTTCCTGGCTGCTGGCCTTACTGGAGTTTTACTGTTTAACTAGAGAGCGCTTGTTCAAATGGACCTGAGTCACTCCGGTGGCCAGGCCCACTTGTCTGCTTCAGAACTTCCCGGTCACAGCCCATGGTGACACGATGACGCATGTGGACCATCAATGACAAGTGGTCTTAAAGTAGGAAGTGATGTTTATGGCAGGCAGCAGCTGAACAACAAAGAAAAAAACGGGTTCTTAGCGGTCAGACCAGTGCTAGCTATCAAACGAACACTCTTTACAGTAAAACATAGCTAGAATACCCACAATTCTCTCTGCTAAATGTTCCATTAACACTGTCCAAGACACCTATAAGACCAAATCAGAGTCTTAGCCACCTACCAGTCCATCTATGAGTCTTAGCCACCTACCAGTCCATCTATGAGTCTTAGCCACCTACCAGTCCATCTATGAGTCTTAGCCACCTACCAGTCCATCTATGAGTCTTAGCCACTGACCACTCAAGATTCATGTCCTAGCCACCTACCAGTCAAGATATGAGTCCCAGGCACATATGAGTCCAGATTCAAGTCCTAACCAACTACAAGTCCAGATTTGAGTCCCAGCCACCTACTAGTCCATCTATGAGTCTTAGCCACCTACCAGTTCATCTATAAGTCTTAGCCACCCTACAAGTCCACGTACGAGTCCATTTATGGGTCCTAGCCACCCTACAAGTCCACGTACGAGTCCATATATGAGTCCTAGCCACCGACCACTCAAGATTCATGTCCTAGCCATCTACCAGTCAAGATATGAGTCCCAGGCACATACGAGTCCAGATTCAAGTCCTAGCCATCTACCAGTCCATATACGAGTCCTACGTACCTATGAAAATAGATATGAGTGCCAGCCACTTACTAGTCCAGATACAATTGCTATCCACCTTGGAGTCAATGTGTTTGTAGAGGTTTGGGGACACAGGATGACACCAGTTAGCTCGTGTCCTCCTGTGTCTCGTTAGCATGTCGCTAGCAAACTAACTTCTACCTGCCTCAAAACATTCAAACTAATCTTTATTGACAACTGTCGGGCCACAGCCATCGTAGAGATTGTCGGTTTCACTTCTTTCATTTAACACCAACGGTTTTTGGTGCTTGAGGATCCGACCACAAAGAGTAAGCACTCAAATTGTGAGCTTTGGCTTTACATAGCAGACAATGTATTTGTTCAGGAGGAGCTGGAATCAAAGAAGAAGGGATCTAAAACAGTAGAGTGTATACTCATCTTTAGCTCGACTGATATCAATAGTTTGCAGATTTGTGGAAGGATTTGGGTGAGGCTGTGACACGTCTACCTCTCTACACTAGAAAAGAGGTGTTTGGGGTGTTTGGACGATATTTTCCTAAGGAGTCTGAGTTTGAATCTGTGAATATATTTTCAGCTTTACCAAAGTTGCACCACTGTACGACACAAAAGGTTAATAAGAGTCACTTCCTGTGTGAAACACCCTCCCACCCTAAATCAGACTATAAATTTGTCTGGGGAATCCTAAAAGCCTAAATTTGGAGTTCATTCTGTAATATTGATGTCTAACACAAATACTGGAAATACGCCTCTGGGCCAACATAACGATGTAATTGATAGATAATTAAAAAATATTTCAGCAGATAACATATGCGCATAATTCTGTCTTCAGCTTTCTCCCTCATGGCTTTTTTTCTGCGCTCCTCTCAGACTCAGTAATCAACTTGGATGATGTTTTTTCTGAATTGGTATATAAGATACATGTTAGCTGATGGATTATGCTGAGGCCTTATTGACAGGCGGACCCTCGCCATTTGAAGAGAGTATTTAATTATGTCACATTAAGTGCGCTTGATTGAGATAAGCAATAGACATGAGGAAACATGAGAGTGGCAGGTACCACACGTACACACACACACACACACACACACACGCACACACAGGCACACACAGGCACACACAGACCAATGAGCCACTTGTCAGGTGTAATAAAGCCTTTCAGTGTGCCAGGTGACTGTTAAAAGGAGAACCATCAAGCAGGAAGGAGGTCATGCTTGTAAGTAATCACTAATGGGTTTATAACTGAGATGCTTAAAGTACTTGATGGTGGTGGAGGCTGGTGGTGGTGGTGGGGGAGGCGGGGGAGGCTGACACTTAACAGCGTGCGATGGCGTTCTCACAGCTAGATCGAGTCGAACGGATACAAATAGGCCAAAAGAACAAAACAAAAGAGAGAAAAATGAAAAGATTAGCAGCGGGGGCCGGATTGTTGGGTCACAATCTATTAGGGATTATTTCAAACTTCTGATATTCAAGTAAAAAACAAACAAACAGACAAACTAATCAGAGACTGAGGCCAACAACAACAACAACAACAGCAAAACTAAATTATGCAATTTTTCTTTCTGGCAACCAAACCTGTTATATTAAGGTTTTCTGAATCCAAACCAAGAAGGTTCTGATTTTTCCCTGATCCTAACCAGATGTAAAATGTCAACACACCCATGCTCTGTAAAATCATTACAGCCGGTATTTATTCTGCCGTTGGAGTGGTTCACAGTTTTACATCACAGGTATTGGAGTACTTTTGGGTTTCGGACATCTTGGCATCCTGCCATGTTGTATTTGGCTGTTGGAGCTGGTTTTCTTACATTTATAGACTCAAAAACTGATATATGACGGACGACAGCTGGACGACCCACAGAAATGTTGCACCTCTTCTAAGAGCTAAAACTCAAATAAATGGTGAATGAATAAAATCCAGATGTTTATCTAGAAAGAATTGAATTCATTTGATCAAAAATGTACCACAAACAGACATTTTAATTTGATTTTAATTTGTTGTGGATACAAACACTTTTAAATGATTGGCTGTTAGAAATCCCTGGACAGTATGTCTGATCTATTTAGCAGAGAGAATTGTGGGTAATCGAGCTGACTGTATAGAATGTTAACTTCATAGGAGGAACCGCTCTGACATCTTTATTATTTATAAAAAACAACACGAGGATAATGATCCTCCTGAATTCTTTGTTTTGTTAATACTTTCTGTCAGTGGATGCATGATCTGTGAAATGTGAGGGGGTGAGGAATATTACAGTATGAAGATCCCTGTAGCTTAGAGACGGAGAATGATTAGTTTTATTTGTTATAGATAACACACACGCTAGGATGTAACTGGAACGTTGATGGTTTCTACTTTTCTGCCAGCTGTGAAACAGGTGTTTCATTCCCATCATACTGTCTCATAGCTTCCTGTGGAAGCTCCTGTGTTCTCCCGCCATGACAGGTTGTGTGTGAGTCTGTTTGTAGCTGTGTAAAGGTGAGAGAGTGTGTGTGTGTATGTGTGTGTGTGTGTATGTGTGTGTGTGTGTGTATGTGAGAGTGTGTATGTGAGAGAGTGTGTGTGTGTGTGCTCCTCGTGACACATCATCTCCTCATTCCTCCTCAAACCATTGTTGATCGGCCTTCTGTTCCTCTGAAGCTTCTGTAAAATTCTGCAGTTATGAGCTGTCAAATGTCAGCTAGCGCTAAAACAGCCGCTCTGTGTGCAGCGGAGGAGACACTCACCGCCACCAGCTCTGCTCCACCTCCCTTTTTCTCCCCTACCTCTCTCATTCTCCTCCATCTCCCTCACCTCTCCCCTTTCCCTCCACCTCTATCCTCCTCCCCCATCTCTGCCCTTCTCCTCCACCTCCCTTTTTCTCCCCTACCCCCCCCCTCCTCCTTCTCCATCTCTCCCCTTCTCCTCCACCTCTCCGCCCCTCCTCCATCTCTGCCCTTCTCCTCCACCTCTCCCCTTCTCCCCTACCTCTCCCCTCCTCCTCTTCCTTCTCCCCTACCTCTCCCCTCCTCCTCTTCCATCTCTCACACTTCTCCTCCACCTCTCCCCTCCTCCTCTTCCATCTCTCACCCTTCTCCTACTTGACGTACCTTCGGAAACCTTTTGTGACCACTCAGCAACTCTCTGGTTGGTCAGTTTGTGACTCTGTGACCATCAGGAGATCTACATGCTAGTTTGTGGAGGTCTTTGTGGTGGAGGATGGTTCCACCACCAACCTAGCTGTTGTTCTTGCAGACTGTTCACCATTGGTGCTGATGTTACCACAACCGCGTCCCCTTACTGACTCTTCTCCTCCACTGTTATCACCTCCCATCTTTGCCTTTGGACCTCCTGTGATCAGGAGAACATCATGTTGGGACTTGACCTGTTGGAGGTGCTAATGGGTTGCATTTATGGACATAATTGGGGCAACACCACTGGTGTGTTCTTCCTGCTTGCAAGAAAATAGTACATTTTGGCCCAGTCCACCTACCAATAACCAGCTGGTACCGTTTGAATTATTGATAAAATCAGCTTACTTAGATACGTCCTACATGGTACCGGCTTTCCGTGCTCCAAGACGGACGGAGGAATTGGGTCCAAGATGACTCCTAGTGGATATCCTGACTTTCCCTGGACGGGCCTTCACCTGAGGCGGTCACAGTGAGACTGGTTCTGCTGGAGTTCCCAGTTGAAAGTCTAGTTGTCATAGGGTGGGGTTGTTGGCCCCTCCCCTAATCCGAACCTGGAGGAAAAGTCGCCGATTTTCCGCCTGACCTTTCTCTACCCTTGAAAACATGGCAGCAAGTTACCTTCTGCAAAAATGACAAAGAAAAACATTTCGATTAACACGCTTATTATGACTTATAAGTTATATATTAAAACACTTCCCGACACTTGGCTGACAGCCCCAGAACTTCAGGAGCGATGACTCGCCACAGGAGGAGTGGATGTGGTCGACGGAAATAAACGTCATCTTATGGACTCAACAACATGTTGTTGTGTTTTTCCAATGAACGTAATCCTTCGAGGCCGACGTCACACTTGGAACTCAACAAACATAGTTAGAGAAACTCATTTGATATAGTTTATGATTCAATTCAATATTTGTTGTTCAGTTTGAAATCAACAATTTCAAGTATTATTTTGGGTGTTTTAATCGTACTAGTACTGTCAAATGAAGTTTGATATTTTTGTCTGATTAACGTGAGTAGAGAAGACGTTTTTGTCGTGAATAAAGCTTATAAAGCAGTTCAGTTCAGAATATCCCCGAAAAGTGGGGGAAATAACGGAATCATCCGCCGCCGCCGCCGCCGCCGCCGCAGATCCTTCGTTTTATTGCCCTGACTCAAAAACTGTATCATGTGACATCATAGTGTGAGTAAGAACTGGAGTTTGTTTGGTTATATATTTCTGACACTAGGGGGAGCTTTAGCTCCAAAATTTAGCCGTTGGTCTGATTTCGTCCAGATTTGTTTCAGGTGAATCGGTTCAGGGAGTTTTAGCTTTTATACATAATATATTACTCTAAAAGTTCATATTTCACTCAAATGGGGAGAAAACAGCGTTTCAGACATGACTTCACATCTAATTTAAGGAGTTCAATCAGGGGGATCGCTTGTACAATGCAGGGGTTTGAGGACTTTCCGTACTGACGCCAAATGAATGTCAGTTCGATGGTCACTGCTCGCTCCTCAGAGACTGAAAACGCCATTTAAGGCCGTTTTAACCTCAGCAAAGAGAAAAGAAAAAAAAAGCTCTTCATCAAGGATTCCCACATTGTTGAAGAGAGGACCTTGAGGGGGCTTCACTCGGAACAAACCAGGAAGTAGAGGAGAATCCCACCTGTTGCTTTAACATTCAGAGGGATCCTCCCGTCCTTTGTCACTCACCTAGACGTCCATTTCTTCCTCCTATTGAAGTTCTACACAAACAGTTCCTGCAGAGAAACGAAGAAGAGTGACGTTTCCCGTATAAGAGGAAAGCCCCTCGTTCCACCCTCTGGGGTTGGACATGCTGCAGCCCCGTGTCCATAAGGGAGATAATTGAATGTAACAGCGTAGATTTACATCATTATTGCAGCCAAATGAGACGCGGATGAAGTCCTGCCTTTTGATATTAATAAGTTGATTGAGGTCTTCAGCAATAGAACGTCAATTAATGTCCCACACCGAAAAGTCAGTCTCATTATGGAGTCATCATCGTGTCCGCCGCAGATCCTTTGTTTTAACGGGATAACCCCAAAACCATTTCATGGATCATTAAAAAGTTTTACACCCTCATAGATCTTAGGGCGAGGAAGAAATTGATTGATTTTGGGAACGGTCGGTTGCAAATTTCCAACTCTAGAGGGACATCATTTTGCTAGCGTCGCTCCGATTTAGTCCAAACTTGATGCTTACGAATCAACCCGAGGAGATCTATTCTGTCTTCATCTCATTTTACTCTGATAGTTTATTATTTAGTCGCTGGGGGACTTTTTAATTCAAGGAAAATTCAGTTTTTCAGACTTCACATCACTTGCTCAGATTGTTTGTTGTCAAATTGTAGAGATGAGCTTTTTGGAAGTAAGGGAAACTAAAAAGACATTTTTACCTTCATTTTCCTTCTTCACAACTTTTGATGTTCAGAAAAACATGTGACTGTATTATTAAAAAATATAAGTTTTTTGTTTGTTTATGGTTCCTAATGTTAAGACAGAATATTAAAATGATGAATTAATTATCAGGTCATAGAGGTGATGTTGTTCTGAAAGGAAATATTGGAATGTTAAACATAATATAATGTTGTTTATAAAGGCAGAATCAGAAGCATATATATAAAAAAAGGCCTGTATGGTGCAGCAGGTGGAGCTTCAGACTGTAAGACTGTTAGATAGTTGATGACGCCCACTTTACCTATGTTTACATGTTTACGTCTGTGATGTTGTAAAGTAGGCGGGGCTTGGACCCGCTGGCCCTAGCGTCTCCTCTCTTCTTGCTGCTAACTTCTTGCTGCTAACTGCTAAATGTGGATGGGTTCTGAATGTTTGGGTCTTTAGTCCCAATGAAACATAATTATATCAAATCCAACATTATTAATGTAGCGCCACAACTTTGTCACTTTCTATGAACATAAAGCTCTTTATTCATTATTCTACAGTGGTAAAAAAAAACTAACTTTGACCAGGTAGAAACCTCGAGCAGATCCAGACTCAGGGTTGGACGGCCTGCTACCAAATCCACCAGGATGTTCAGAATATTGATTTCTCCTCAGAGACAGGTGTGAAAAGTAGCCTCGGATCAACTAAGACGTCTTGAGGTTTCGTGTAAACCTGTTCAGTGCAAGAGCGCCGCTGAAGACCCGCCCGGGAGGATTAATAACGAGCGTCGCCATGACAACAGAGGCTGCCTGTCAACTGACATTTATTCTGATTACGGTGCCTGACATTATTTGATAAGTTGCTAAACACTCATATCTTTTCAAAGGCCTCAGGTCCTTTCATCTTAGCGTTTGACATCAGCTGCATCAACGCGAGAGGCCGAGGAAGACAAAAAAATTAAAAACCGACTCAAAACAAAGCAGCGATTGTCGCTGCCCTTTACACGCATGAGATTTGGATTTTAATTTGGATGAGTGTTCAGCCCATCAGCATATTCCTCTCGCTCGCCGCTGCCCTGCACGTCTTCGTGGAGAAGCTGCACACAAACAGGCAAATGCCACCCGCCTTTAAATGTCAATTAGCCGTGATTCATTTTCTCGGGTGCATTTGGGAAAGGAAGGCCGTTCATTTCGCCGCCCCCCCTCTCGGGCTTTTCATTCACGCGCGGCCGCTGCCCCCGTCCACAGCCACAGCCACGCCTGCGGAGTGCAACAGTCAAATACGCCGCAAAATTGTGTGATCATTAACTTTGACTCCAATCTGCCTGCGAGCAGCAAAAATCGCGACACACTTTTCAGTCCTGCAACCAAACTCCGCCCCTTTCCTTTCTACTATTGTCCTTGTAAAAAGGATCTGTGGCGTCACAGATGATCTTGTGCTTTTCAACTTTCAATATAAATTACTCCTCGTCCGGGGTGGCGTGTTAATCCTCTGACCGACCGCTGACTTTATAACCTCATGTAACCCGTGACGTAGTGTTGATGTATTCCATCCGGAGTGTCATATATTTATTTTGAAGTCTGACGCGATGCTTTGTCGTTTCTGTGTTCGACTTCCTGCCTGGTTCGATCTGCTCTGTTGAAATTGAATCAGAAAATAGACCGGGCCGTATTTGGAGCGTATTGTTTTGAATGACAGCAATCGGGAGCGCCGACTGCGATGAATGATCGCTGAGCGTCCTTGGACCATTATGGTCAGTTTTAACTGCTGCTCGCCATCAACACCCAACGAGACCTGAAGTTCTGGAGATGTTCTAACCCAGTCCTCTAACCTTCACAATCTGGTTCTTGTCAAAGTCCCTGCTGCCTTATATATCCCACGGCTGACAGGTAACCACGGTAACCGTGTAATCGGTGTTATTCAGCGCCCCTGTCAGTGGTTATAATGTTATGGCTGAACAGTACTTGTTTACAGGTCGTATTCCTAACCCTCCGAAACCTGCTGGTAAATCTGTATGAGCCATAAGAGGAGGAACATCCTCCACCCTTCTCCTCCTGCGGTCAGACAGGAAATGAATAACGTCTGCTTTGATGCCGCGCTCTCCTCTCTTCACTCCTTCAGTATCTTCTTGTCATATCTGTCTCCAGCCCTCTTCAATCTCCTCCACTCAGTGGCCTCCTGTTACTCATTTAACTTATCTGTGGATGGTGGCCTTTCCTCCTGCACTCTTCCTCTGCTGCCCCCCCCTCTCTCTCTCTCTCTCTCTCTCGCTCCCTCTCTCTCTCTCTCCCTCTCTTTCTCTCTCCCTCTCTCTCCCTCTCTCTCTCCCTCTCTCCCTCTCTCTCCTTCTCTCGCTCTCTCTCTCTCTCCCTCTCTTTCCCTCTGCCTCTCTCTCTCTTTCCCTCTGCCTCTCTCTCTTTCTCTCTGTTTCTCTCCCTCCCTCTCCCTCCCTCTCTCTCTCTGTCTCTCTCCCTCCCTCTCTCTCTCCCTCTCTCTCTCTCTCTCTCCCTCTCTCTCCCTCTCTCTCTCTCTCCCTCTCTCTCTCTCTCTCTCGTCGTTCCTTCCGTACATTTAATCCTTTCTCCTACATTCACCACACATTTCCTTCCTCTCACCCTTTGCCCCAGGATTTCTTTTCAGGATGCATCTCTGTCGCCTCCTCTCCTCTCATTATGCTCCTCTGCTCCACAGAGGAGGTCTCAGGGACGAGACTGAGGTCTGCGTTGCCATTGGTTGCTGCGTGTACTTTTTTACAAATATTCATTTTCTGCATTTTGTCGTGTTTAATCAGGGAAAATTAATCTGTTCCTGCTCACGAGAGTGTGTGTGTGTTTGTGTGTTTGTGTGTCCATGTCTCTTTGTGTGAGTTCATGTGTGTTTGTGTGCGTGTGTATGTTTCTGTGTGTCCATGTCTTTTTAAGTGAATGTATGTGTGTGTGAGTGCATGTGTGTGTGTGTGTCCATGTCTCTTTATGTGAGTGCTAGTGTGTTTGTGTGTGTGGGTGTGTGTCCATGTCTCTGTATGTGAGTGCATGTGTGTGTGTGTACAGTTCCGATGTGTCTGTTTGTATATGTGCATGTGTATGTGTGTGTGTGTCCATGTCTCTTTATGTGAATGCATGTGTGTGTGTGGGTCCATGTCTCTGTATATGAGTGTGTGTGTGTGTGTGTGTGTATAACAGTGGGATTGGATCAGTGGTTTGACAGCCCTCTGTCTCCCTCAGGGTGGAGATTTTGGCTCAATGAGTCAGTCTCCCATACACTCACATTACAGCGAGATGCTCTGATTCATGCACACACACACACACACACACACACACACACACACACACACACACACACACAGACTCTGGCTGTTACTCATGCATATGCCTTCACACACTCATTACTCTCTGCACACGTGGGCGCAGGCATGCTGCAAATCCCCGGCATCCCAGCAGCCCCTTCAGCACACACACTCCTAACACTCTTTGTTAGTGTGACCGTGTTCTACAGCTGATTCGCAGGCTAAGGCCCGGCCGGCCCATTCACCTCCACGCTGTGGCATGTAACGTATTGTCCTAATCAATCCCTCACACACTAAGAGGCTTTTTGACTGGAACCACCCGGGGCTAGCCTGCAGTAAGCGGGCGCTTATCCTCCTTTTCTTGTGCAGAGGGCGGACAAACACGCAATAATTTTATCTGTGCAGAGAGAGTTTGGCTGAGGGGGCACCCAGTGGGAGCTGGAGGAGGAAAGACCATGGATGGTTTGATCCCGGGCCAGCCCTGGGTTCATGTTCGGGGACTGGACCGCTGCATGACTGTCAGCCAGAGAGCCGTGAGAGGAGGAGAAGTCTGGTGAAAGGAAGGAACTGCTAGTTAGCAGTTAGCAGCTCTTCCTCACGTCTGCTCTTCTATGACCGCCATGTTTTCTGATGGCTCGAGGAAAAACTGCCTTTTCCTATTCTTCACCAGGCGCTCGGAACAAAAAAGGAGTGGAAACAGGATTGACTTGTAAAACACAACAAGTCAACACGTACCACAAAGAATCGTGGTCCTGGATTGGATCCTGTGACGTGAATGTAGATCTGAACAGAATTCATGTGTTCAGTGATTGTGCTGGTGTTTCCGGTGAGCGATGCACTGAACACATCAGTCTGTAACTAAGGAGCCTGAACACCAGGGTTGCTAACCGGAGTTACATCCGGACACTTATCTCCTTTCAGAATGGAAGAAGAAAGAATATTACTGTTTGACTGTTTACATGCACTGACACGTCAAACAGAAGAGCTGCTAACAGCTGTGTGACGGGTGCTAAATCGACCAATAGATGAGTTTCACCAGAAGGTGGGCGTCTGTCACGTGATCGGTCCACGTTTTTCTGTTATTATGATGCTTTTAATGGAGAAACAGATGATTAGAACTCAAGTTTACTTCTATACCAGAGACACGAGGGATGGGGGGAAAAGGCAACATCAAGGCCTTTTCGGTACCTTGGAGTGGTTTTACTCTGACTAACGTTAAATCATTACGAGGTTATTAATGAGGCCATTTTGTCTGGCAAACTCACCAGAAATGTTACGGAAACATCCACATCATCTGAGATAATGTTAAAAGCAGGAACTCCTCATCATGCGCTTTATTTCTGAAAACCCAAAACCGCTCCTGTGTCATGACTGGACTCGAGGAATTCTGTCTGGTATGAATCATATTTTACTCACTAGGGGGAACTTTTTTTTTTAAAAATGAAAAACACCTGAATCAGGGGAATTGTTGGAACAACGCAGGGGATGGGGGGCTTTTTTGGAGATATCCCCTTCCTTACTGGGACTATTTTATGTTGGAACCCTGAGTTGTCTCACAGATAGGAGGTTTTTAGAGAGGGATCCAGATCCAGATCCAGACACGTTAGAGATGGGTCACTGGACTCTCATCACCAGTGTGGTTTGGAATGCGCTGGAAGCTGCATGTGTGACCCGTAGATGAAATCACCGACGTGTCGCCGACGCATTCAGGCTTCTTTTTCCCACCGGTTTTTGCCACAGGTTCTATCTGGATTCTGTTGGCACTCACATCCTCCCCACAGCAGAACCATGCCTCCGCTAATCAGACGATGAAAGCCGGGCTTTCATGCAGCAACAACAGGATTACGCCTCCGTACACGGCGCGGCGTAAACGTGCACGTTGTGCACGACCCTGCGAGAGCGTGTTCATTAAAGGCCGTCGGCCGCCATGAATTATCCTTTCATCTTAGCGAGGGCTCTTTCTATTTGCATTAGTCGTCAACAGGCCGCTGTCCACCAGTCGCAGTAATTTGTGCGGTCGCGCCTCGTGAGCAATTATATGCAGAGAAGCCAACAAGCTACACGCGCCGTGTGAGATTTCTCCAAATGAATCAAATGAGCTCGTAATCATGGGATGGAGGAGGCGGAGGGTGGAGGACTCAAACGGCACCAGTAAAAGCCAATTCTTTCCGCTCTTTGCCTTATTAGCGGGTCGCCACAGCGGATGGTCTCGTTCAACATGTTGATTTGGACCGGGTTTTTTTTTTTAACGTCGGATGCTCTGCCTGAGTTCTCTTCTCTAGTTCTTATTGAAAAATGTGACTGAACCCGTTCAGAATTGGACCCAGTGGCGGCACAAATATGCTAAAAGGGGCCGAGGACGGTGCCCTGGAGGACGCCCTGAGTGAAACGACCACTGTTGATTGAGAAAGTCCTATTTCATAAGTAGTAAATAAGAAGTATTCTTGGGAATATTAAAGTATGTGCGGACTCACTAAATAGAATCACGTAACTTGACTCAACCCAAAAGCAAATTATTATTATTTTTTTTAAATCATGTTTTACAAACGGTTAGTTTAGCCCACTTTAATCTACTTATAATTGACTAATTTCCACTAAGCTATGACTTTTTTCATTAACATGCTTTAGCAAACTATGCGTCCTTTAATGTACATTTAGAGTAGCTAATAGAATAAATAGAAAATAATGAAATCAAATGTGCAAAGAAATCATTTTTCCACGGGGTTTTAAACCCTTTGATGTTTTTCTGTTTTCTGTGGGAAAAAGATTTCTTTTCGTATTTGAGGCAATTGTCGATTTAGCATCTTAGACACTCTATATTAACCATAAGATGATAAATCATTTGCTCATGCATGTTTTCAAACAGCAAAAATTATTTCAGGAGGAAATTTTTCTATTTCATGGAAAAAAGTGACGATTCATCAGATAATTAGCTTAACATTTTGGTAAACCGTGTTTTTATAAGAGTTTTTTTGATCGCGTCATGTTACATCATTTTCAAATTCTAGAGCCACATAGACCTCAGTGCGAAGTATAACTGCAGTGTTTTTGGAAAAAACTCCGACTGCATATTTCTCACACTAGGGGGAAATCAAAATTGTCAGGTAATTTCTCATCCGTTGGTCCAATTTAGTCCAAACTTGATACGAATGAATCGACTCGCGGAGCTTTTATTATTATTCATTTATTTTTTTAATATGAAAAACACTGTTTTCCCTACATAACTCAAAAATGTTTTTTATTCTTAAATGGACCTTAGAGAAGAAGAAGAAGAAAAAGAAGAAGAAGACGAAGAACTGGGAACTGGCTTTTTTGCAAAAAAAAACTTCAGAAGTAATTTTGAGGAATTCAATCAGGGGGATTGCTCGTGCAATGCAGGAGATTGGGGAATTTGGGGGATATACACTGCTATCGGGGACGACGGCGTGGATCTAGTCATGAGCCACAAGAATCCTGCTTATCAAATAAGACTTTTTCGGTAGCCATAATGCAGGCCTCTTCCTCAGTGGCCCTTTTCACCTGTGGTGTCCTCCAGGGCCCCATCCTCGGCCCCTTACTGTTTAGCATATTTATGCTGCTACTGGGTGTGTATCATAAACAGGTCCAGTCACATTTTCCTAATGTGACTGGACATGATTTTGATAATCAGAGAACCTGAGAGGAATGTGAAAAGGACTCCAATTTAGACTCTGTAAAGTCAATTAACTCGTCTCTTTTTTTGTAACTTCCCTCTCTCTCCCCCTCTCTTTTTCTCCCTCTCTCTCTCGGGTTGGATCGTCTTGAATGCGTTACGGGTCGATATTTCCCTCAGACAAGAACAAAAGGAGTGGGAAGGGAAAAGATTAATCACAGCCGATTCATAATTAAACAGCTAGCCGTTAGCGGAGCGCTCTGCTCAGCTCCGTGTCTCCATTCATCTCTGTTTGTTCTACTTCCTGTCTCACTTTCAACGCGAACATGTTCCAGTAATTCCAATAGCATTGGTTTTGTGGATTACGTTTAATCTCCCTCTCCTTTCTGCCCCACCTGCAGGAACGAGGGCTCAGAAAGTGCGGGTGGAGGAGGAGCTGGAGGCGTACCCCACAGACTCCGTGGATCTCCACTGCGAGTTCATCGATGGAGGCGGCCGGACCAAACTCACACAGGTAGGAGGACGGAGCAGGACCGCTGGGTTTGTAGCGGGTCAGGAGGAAATGAGGCGTGTGTGATCTAAGGTCAGTGGGGTTAAGGCTCGGATCAGAACCCGCCCCCAATCGGTACCACTGCTTGTCTAACCCAGACCCAAACCACTGCGTCTGAATATCAGAACCAGGAAACTATCTATTGAGGGTTGTCTCACCGCTGGAACCAAGGTTTGGGTTTTTGCTCCACTGTGCGCTTTCAGATCGCCTTGTTCAGAGGCGCTGTCATTGACACACCCACTTCCTGTCGTCCACTTTTAGTCACAACTGTTACACAAGACATGTAAAGATTGAAATGCGTTTTTTACTCGTCTTTTAGGTTCACTCCGTTTATTTATTTTGTATAACTTTAAATTACTCACACTTTAAATGTTTGAAGCTGTTAGAGACCAAATGGTGAAAGGACTGTACTTAGACCTAAACAACGCTTCTCCAGTCTCTCCTCCACCCAAAGCTCTTGACTACTCAAGCCAGCATTCACCCATTCACTCTAACATTCACCCATTTACTCTAACATTCACCCATTTGCCCTTAAATTCACACATTCACTCTAACATTCAACCCTTCATACTAGCATTCACCCGTCCACACTAACATTAATCCATACACCCTTAAATTCACCCATTCACACTAACAGTCACCCTTTCACCCTAACACTCATCCATTCACTCTTTTATTCACCCATTTGCCCTTAAATTCACCCATTCACACTAATATTCATCCATTCACCTATTCATACTAACATTCACCCATTTGCCCTTAAATTCACCCATTCACGCTGACATCGTCACATTCTCATCAGGAGCTGGAACCATACACACAATTTACACACTGATGGAACAGCCACTAGGAGCATCAGTATTTTGCTCAAGGACACTTTGACATGTGGACCAGAGGGTCCGGGGATCAAACCACCAACCTTCAGATGCCAGCGTCTTTATTACATGTATCTGGATCGACATATATACATATATATAATATATACATATATATTATATATATACATATATATAATATATACATATACATATATATTATATATATAATATATACATATATATAATATATACATATATTATATATATTTACATATATATTATATATATTTACATATATATAATATATATTATATATATTTACATATATATAATATATACATATATATAATATATACATATATATTATATATATTTACATATATATGGAAAGTCTAGAGGTAAATAAAAACATCTGCAGTCTCATCAATAAAACAGCGAGTTAGAACCTCCCAGAAAATGAACAAAAAATCATCAAAGGATGCAAAATGCTGGTACTGGACAGGAATGAGTCTGGACCCGCCTCCATCAACCAGTGCTGCGTTCATACAGACGCTCTGTAGCCACGCCTCCAGTCATTCAGCCGCTCGCACTGATGGCGGATGCCGCCGCGACCTGCTCACCAGCGGCGATAACGGCACTTCCTGTCTTAAGTGCTTCCAATGGTCAGACAGTCACAGTCCCAGGCCCGCGGAAGAGTTTGGGGCGCCAGCATCTGCCTCTTAGACATGCAGTCAGAACCGAAGAATCAATCGGTAGAGAGGGAGAGACAGAGGAAGAGAGGGAGGGAGAGAGAGAGAGAGAGAGACAGCAAGAGAGAGACAGAGAGAGAGAGAGACAGCGAGAGAGAGAGAGGGGGAGAGAGGCAGCGAGAGAGAGAGAGAGAGAGAGGGAGACAGAGAGAGAGACAGCGAGAGAGACAGCGAGAGAAAGAGACAGAGAGAGACAGCGAGAGAGAGAGAGTGAGAGAGACACACAGCGAGAGAGAGAGAGGAAGAGAGAGAGAGAGAGACAGAGCGAGAGAGGGGGAGAGAGAGGCAGCGAGAGAGAGAGAGAGAGAGAGAGAGGGAGACAGAGAGAGAGACAGCAGAGAGATAGCGAGAGACAGAGACAGCGAGAGGCAGAGACAGGGAGAGAGAGAGATAGAGAGAGACACACAGCGAGAGAGAGAAACAGCGAGAGAGAGAGAGAGAGAGACAGCGAGAGAGAGAGAGAGGGAGAGAAGACGAGTTAGGGTGGTGTGAGTGATTCATAATGAGGAGGTGGAGTGTGATACTAAACCTTTAGGTGACATATGGGTTTCGGTGATGAAGATGAACCCGGGGAGGTCGTTCTGTGATGAGACGGCGCTGAATAACGACTGTAAGCACCTCTGATTGGTTTTGACACCCAAAGGTGTGAATGTAGATGTGTTTATTGGATATTTGTGGCTCTTCCTTGGTGTAAACAACAACAACGACGCCGATTTGGATGTTTGGGTGAACCTGGGACTCTGAGAGGGGGCGGAGTCAGACGTGTGGGAGGCGGTGACTGTCACCGCCTACATGTCAGACGTTTGCAATCAAATACCTCCGATGTGTGTCATGTGATCACTCAGGGCTCTCGTAAAGGTGGCGAGGATGCCCTGTTGATGATGAGGATGAAGATGAGGCACTTTTTAAAATATTTTTTTAACTTTCACTTAATGTCAAATATTAAGTTTTTTTGTTTGTTTGTTTGTTTGCTGCCCAACTGAATTACGTTTCACAAATAATCTGTGTTAATCTAAATATATCAGCTATAATAATAAGATGAATGACTTTATTGGTAATTAAAATGTTATTTAATTAAATGCTCCACTGAAGTAGTGCATCATGGGAAATCCCCTAGCAGTCCTAACCTATAGCAGCATAGTTGAGAGCTAGACAGACTGGTTCCCCTGGAGAGGAAGCTGATAGCTGAATGTTCTGGTTCTCCTTCTACTTCCAGAAACTTCTAGATTCTAACGGTTACCCTGCATCTTTGGACCGCCGTGTTCTGGTTGGATGATGTGGATCTATGAGCTCTTTAACGTGGGCGCCTGACTGTTAAGGTTTTTTTTACGTTAGCAAGAGGATTAAGGATTCTAGATCTTAAAGTCAGTTATGTAGAGATATGCCCTCTGGTTCTGGTTCTGGTCAGCACACAGCTGGAGAGACTTTAGAACCCTACTTTGACGGCAAACACGTCATTCTTCTGCATCTTCTTGAGACGGATTGTTCCTTTAATACTTTGGTTTGAGGGCTCCTGACTCCTGCAGCCTGGAGGTCAGGTGATCAGCGGCCGTAACCTTCAAACTTAGACTACCGGATCAGCATCAGGGCGGCCCATTTGCCCTGAGGTCTGCATAAGCCCCCACAAGCACACCGGAGCGGGGGAATTTGTTGATTGTGAGGTTCTTCTAGCGAGACTAAACCCAAACTTTCACACACATTTGGACTTAATCTCAGCAGATGGAGGAGCTCGAACGCACAACAACACAAATACGGCAGATTCTGGTTCTGCTCGAAAGTCAATTTATTTTATCGGCAGTCACGTGACATCAGACGAGAGACTGGAGGCTGTGGGTTTCCTCCTGTCCGCCTCTGGTTCTGCTCTGGTCCGTACGGATCAGAGCTGTGGACGGAAACCGTGATCAGCGGGATTTCACTCCCATTTCTCACCCTCTCATTTATCAATCCTCGGCTTCTAACCTCACCATTCTGCCGTCTCCCTTCCTCTCCCCGTCATCATCATCATCATCATCATCTCACCCTAAATGTGTACCGATTAACTTTATTTCCTTAATTCCTTCCTGCGAAAGAACAGTTGGTATTTAATTCAGCTGCTTTGAAGCTGGAGAGCACAACTATTACTACCATTAGGAAAATGATTTAAAGGTGCAGTGCGTAAAATTTAGTGGTTTTTAGTGGTATTAAGGTAAAGTATTAGGTATTTAGTTTTTCCAGATTCCTGTTTCTATTACGCACCAGCTCCTCTTCTCCCTATTCAAGAATCTATCTGACTTTAACTGTCAAAAAGTTGTTATTTTTGTAGCCTATGAAAGTCATGGCGTTCCTTAAGAGTGTCTTAAATCTGTCCAATAGTGTTTGAAACACCTCCAGCTGTTTGCTTGAGATGATTTTGAGTCTCCATTTCTTATTGAAAAATGTGACTCGACCTGTTTATAATAAGATCCAGGGGCAGCAGGTATAAGCCAAAGAGTAAGGGGCCGAGGGTGGAGCCCTGGGGGACACCACAGGTCAAAGGGGAGACCGAGGAGGAGACAGTGACCACGGTTGAAGAGAATGTTCTGGTGGAAAAGTAGATGATTTTTTGGGGGGGGCATTAAAAAAAACACACAAGCCGAACCAAATTATCCAACTATTTGCAACAAAACAAAAGTCTAATAAAGGTCAAATAGGTTTCTAAAAACTTTCTATACTATAAACATCTAGTGTTGGAAATATACAACCGACTTTGCCCCAAAACAGTCCAGTTCTTCCTCGCACTAAGCTCGATGTGGGTACAGATTTTCAAAAGGATCAGACGCAACCTTTCTGGAAGCGGAGCTCAGATTGTCCTATCGGACTGCAGGAACATTCCGGCCCAACGTGGGAGAGAACCTAATCCCTCTGGAGATATAAAGAGCTTTCTCCAATCATTACGATTATATACTTAAAAAAATTTCTAATGAATAATAAATCCAATTTATTTAAAGAGAAACCCTAAAAATGCACGGACTGCACCTTTAATGTTTCATTAAGGATACGCAGCACAGATCCCAGGTCTGGTTCAGAGAGGTTTCACGGTGGCTTCATGTTGTTTTCCCTCGTTCGGTTGTGTTTGTCTGTTCTTTGAACATCTGTTGATGAAGGGCGAGGAGGAGGAGGGGCCCAGCATGTTGATGTGGAAACAATGGAGGGTTGATGCAGCCTGACAGCTGATCTGATCTGCTGCTGCCTCAGAGCAGCAATTACGGTGCTTTATGATCCTAACCATCCCAGACTGTCACAATATGCCCAAGAAAAAAACAAAACCGCTCCCTCCACCCTCAGCCGGAACCTCCTGGACCCGGAACCCATATTATAGACGGAATGTGTCCTTAACGTCCTAAGTGGGTAGGTCCAAAAAAAAGGGGATGGGATGTGACACACTTCAAACATCCCAGAGATAAATACCTTCGTTTGTTATCGCTGACAGGTTCATAAATGTTCTGATGTAAATGATGTGAGTGTTGGACTACGTGGTGGGTCCAGATCCAGAGTTACACCCGGGTCCGTTCACATCAACAGCTACTCACACACCGGTTCCGTCCCTTTATTGGCGTTACATTCCATTATTGCAAAAGGCTGCGTTCTTAAGGCTCTGAGGCGGACGGCTAGCCGTTAATGTTAGCGACTCATGCTATGCTAGCTGCTTGGTTAGCATCCCTGAACCAGCTGGACTCCACTGGAGCGAAGGGATCTAAACCTGTAACGATGAAATGGACTGAAACAGACATGTGACATCGTCAAGGGACAGTGAGTGGGCGGAGCTTGGCTGTTTGACCTTTCAACCTCTGATGAGGCTGGGTTGTCAAACATGCTTCAGACATCTTCAGATTTATCGAGACACCAGTACTACTGGTTTACTACGTGATCCATCCTGGAACCCAGGGGTCTCCAGGATTCCAAGTGAACTTAGAAAGAAAGGAACCGCTAAGGGGATGATTGACAGCTTTCTCACATAAGTACCGCCCTCATTGGTGTCCTCCTAAACTACCACATCTGGTCTTCTTCTTCTTCTTCTTCGGACTGTCTCCACAGCAGTTCATCATTTCCCCTCTTCCCCCTGTCCTTTGCATCTTCCTCTGGCACACCAACCAACTGCATGTCCTCCATGCGGGTCTCAGAAAAGGAAAAAACAGACCTGTTTTTGTTCTTATTTAAATTAGAAAATGAACACCAAACCATCGTATACATTTCTCTCACCTTTTATTGTGCGTAATCTTTGAGGTTAAATATCACATGACCAGTGTCCGATGAATGAGCGTCACCTGAGCGTTGAAAGCAGCACGCCATGATGCTAAAAACTCTGTTCTTCCAGGTTTCTTGGATCTGGGAGCCCACCGATGGTCAGAGGGACAACATCGCCGTGTTCCACCCCATCTACGGACACGGTTTCCCCAACCTGTCCTTCAAGGACCGGGTCATCTTCCTCCACAACAACCTGGAGAACCCGTCCATCAGGATCTCTAACCTGAGAATGGCCGACGCCGGGCGTTATACCTGCGAGTACGCCACCTACCCGTCTGGAAACGAGCAGGGCACGACGACCCTCATCATGCTGGGTGAGTTCAGGGGTCCTGTCATAGTGTCGTACTCGTACATCTGTGCTCTAGCAGAGGTGAAAGGTTGTTTTTCTTGTATTAAATAATTACATCGGAGGGTCAGGCAAGGACAAAGGGCAGCAGTTTTTCCAGCTCTGGGTCCTGCTGGACTTCTAACGCTGCTCTGCCACATCAGCCTTGACAAGCGCCCCCCCAGCCTTCTGCTTATCACTACCTTCTATAAATGAGGTTCCCACAGGATCCGCAGTCGGAGAAAGAGGCAATTTAAAGTATTTGACAAGTATTCTAAGGGTAGGTCCTGTTCCGACGCAGACTGAAAAACAAGGAAAACGTCTGAGAAAGATCCAGATTCGGAGGTGGTGCCGCATATTAAGTTCTTCTGAAGGCAGGGCGGGCGGCGCCGCCACGGCGCAGACCTCGTCACTACTGTGATACTATTTTTCAGCATCTTGCATTGATTTCTCGTGTTCCTCCACGTTCCTGCTCAGGGACAAATCTGCATTAAAAAACAAAACACTGCTGAGAAGCATCTTATTATTGGAGTTCTGCCTGAACTGGAGCCACAAACAAAACAAGTCGCTGCTGTCACTTCCACATTGATCTGCAGTCTTCATCACGCTGAAAACTCTGCTTCTCCATTCTTGCGTGACCAGAGGTCAGAGGTCAGAGCAAAGCAAGACAGCGGTGAGATCCAGCTCTATTTTGCATATCGAGTGGGTAACGTCCGCGACATGAGGCGTTCAATGACAGGCCCTTGTCACATTTATTCACTAGACTGGGTAGTCATTACAGCAACGTCATCGTGACGACTCAAACCTCTGAATGACTAAAGTTGACTCGTTTTGAGCTCCAGTTGCAAATTTCTACATTTGAACTCTGACACGTCGTAATTTCAATTTGTGGAGTCCCTCGAGAAAATGTTTTTTTTTTTTGTGCCCACAAGATAAATTCAGCATTGCAAAAGTGGGCCTTTTCTTTGAAAACCTATGTTTTCTGTTTATTGCATAAGCACATGTTTATGTTTCCGGCTGCTGCATAATATATTTGAAGTGTTCTTATTTTGAAGGATCACAGCGCAAGTAATGTTGGTCGGCATTTTGTATGTGTTCTGACTTGAGGAAATGAACGTACGCTGTGTCTGTTGCGCGTTTCTTAAGCCAATTGTATGACATTTTGAAATCATACAGTAGACAGTGATGTCATCAGTAATGTCATCAGTGATGTCATCAGTAATGTCATCAGTGATGTCAGCTTGACATCAGGACATGGTGGCGTCCTGCACAGCCTCAGTGGTACAGACGTCTGAGTCGATGATGGACGACTCTAATGATTAACGCTGTAACGGTCCTTCATGTGTTCATCATGCAAATGTTTGTGGTGTGTTTTAAGTGGTTGAACAAGTTACACTGTAAAAAACCCCATCAACTATTATTCACTGTTAACACACAGATTATTATCGGGTCTAAAATTTAAGTTTAAGTTTAAGTTTAAAATACTTATATTTGTCTTAAAACGCTGAAAGTATAAAACCATGTCAGAATCATGCATCGATAATAAGCAAACATTTATTTACTGGTTCATCTTTTTGTCTTTTTAAAGAAAAACAATGGAAAAACATTTTATGAAAGAGATATGAAGAATTTCCAAAGCTTGTAGTTCATCTTTTACACTGTTATGGTCTGAGCATGCACTGTAAAAAGAAAATTGTTGTTGAACTCTAGGGAATGACATCAACTAATAACCTGAAGTATGCAGTTTGGGGTCGAACTTAATAATCTAAATGGTAAATACTTAATTTAATTGAGCGTTGAGGTACTTGTTTTGGGTTTATCCTGAATCCACTTTTTACAGTGTAGGTGTGTTGCTCCATGGTGCCGACCAATTCAAAAATTGTCCACTAAAAGGAATGACATGAATAGTACTTCCACATAATACTTTTTTTTTTAATATTAAGTGACTTTGCTGGTCAGACGTAATGTATTTGGTTCGGGTCAGTATAAAATATTATTGTTCATTGCTTGGAATGGGACACTTAGGCTACCAACCCAAACAGCCCGATAAATGGAAGGGAGGGGCATCCGATGTAAAACACGAGCACATCACCCCCGTTCTTCATTCCCTTCATTGGCTTCCCATTTCCACCAGGATTGATTATAAGATCTCTCTCCTCACTCACCAGTGCATCCATGGTAACGCACCCCCCTACCTAAAAGAACTACTCACCCCACTGACCTCAACACCATCCCTCCGTTCTACCCACTCATACCGCCTCCTCCTTCCCCGGACTAAGCTCAGCACCATGGGTGATCTGATTCTGATTCTGTTCTGCTGCCCCTCGTCTGTGGAATGCCCTCCCTGACCATCTGAGGGCTCCACAGACGACTGACACATTTAAAAAAGGACTTAAAACTTTCCTTTTTA
>VRLP01006899.1:0-25119 GCA_009660295.1 Lophius piscatorius | reverse complement strand
TCCTCATCGTCATCATCATCTCCCCTGTCAACTCTCCGCGCTTGTCTGGAGGAGATAAAGGTGTGGATGAAAAACAACTTTCTCCAGTTGAACAGCTCCAAAAATCGAAGCTATTTTAATTGGCACCCCACATCAGACCCAGTCTTCCTCCATAACCAGTATTACCTTCTCTGGTCACGACATTCCCCTCTCTTCATCAGTCACCAACCTCGGTGTAAGATTTGACCCTCAACTCACTTTTGAATCCCACATCACACATCAACACATCTGCAAGATCTCCTTTCACCATCTCAGAAATATTTTGAAACTCCGTTCTCCACTCACCTTGAGTGATGCTGAAAAGCTGGTTCACGAGTTCGTCTCCTCAAGACTGGATTACTGTAATGCACTTCTCATCGGGATCCCTGATAAAAGTCTTCAAAGACTTCAGTATGTTCAAAACAGTGCTGCAAGGATCCTGATGAGAGTGTTTATAGTTATTATTTTATTTTTTTATTGATGCTTTTATCTGCTTTTACTTTGTAGCACTTTGAGATTTGATCCAAATGTAAAGTGCATTATAAATTAAATGTATTATTATTATTATCCTCCGCCTCATACAGTTCCTCGGATCCTCATCCTTCCGGCTCCAGTCCCAGAAGACTTCACCACCACCAGTGTCCAAGCTCGGGGTGTCTTTATATTCGTCTGCCGCTCAGAACCCCCTGATTGCACTGAGTGAACAGTTCACGCAGTGCAATCAGGACCCCCCCCACCCCCGCCGAGCCTGAGCGCCAAAAACTTTATATTCATCATTTGGGGCATTGTTAAAAAAACTATCTAGCCTTCAATTTCTGATTGTTTAATAAACAACTTTTATCATTGATTCTCTAGTCTTCCCTGATTGAACTCCTTTTATCCCTTTTTTTTTGCTTTTTGTACAGAAACTGCATCAATATCTTTGAAAACATAGTTAATGTTTTGTTAAAAAAAACAATGTACACATTTTGGGAGTTACATGGAATTTGCACTGAACATTATCTGCATTATTTTATCGTGAGCCAAATTATTAAGCTTCACAACATAAGGCCAGGAAAAAGTGGGTCATAATAACCAGCCTTGTTGACAATCCATATGCTTCTTTTTTGTGATAAAACTAATGAATTTGTTGCTGAAGTCAGACAGTATCTGGGATATCACCATTTCTTAGATAAAACCCAGAGACCTGATGAAAACCATATACTCTTAACTGCCATTTTGTGTGCAAGTACAAGCAACATTCAGTGTCTTCCCCTCCACGACTTGCAGTTGCATGAAGGTAGCTCTTTTGTTCTAGAGGCCTTCCCCACACCCTAACATCTAGCAACTATATTGAGTTGTTACCACTCCACCTCCTGCACCAGGTTCTTTCCACAAGAGAAGTGATTGTCCACGTTCGTAGAACCGGTCTACGAGACCAGGAGTGAGCATGCCAGGGCCTCCCTTTGTCGCTTACCACCTGTAACATATTATACCGGATCCAAATGCCATGCCGTTGATACACATTCGATTGACTTTATTATTTGACTTATATGATTTGGCTCCATCATCCTGAAATTTTCCACTGCTGTTGCATATTAGAACCTTTGAATGGGAGTTTATGGGGCATCTGAACACCTGTAAAGTATTGTATTTTTATTTTCAACCAATTAACATTTATTCTAATATTTGACTTAAAAAAATAGTAAGACCTCATATTCACAAGTCGACAGATTCTCCTCAAGATCCTGAAAACTGCCACGACAAAAGCCTCATTAAAAATTTCTAGACTAGATGCTTTGCACACATGTATGTGTAGGAATGGTAACTGGTTTAACATTAAAATAAGACTCTGGTTATTTGCATTTTTAGAGAACATGCCAGGAGAATTTTAAGCTGATAAGGATAAAGGATGTGCTAATTGGTATTAAGTGTGTATTGATAATTTCTTGTGTAACTGGTACACGCCCTTACAATAGTCTTCATTAAATCTTTGAATAAATAAATATTTGACAGTAAGTGCGTACCATTTGGTTTAACATTCAAGTTTGTTTCTCTCGGTCAAATGCAGAGAAATAATTTCATTATGTTGTACTGTGTATGACTGTATGTGATCAATAAAGGATTTCTTCTTCTTCTTCTTAACCTGATTGATTTGTGAGGATATCAGAGTTGTATGAGATTTCAGTTGTTTGGAATGCTTTGTAAAGGAAAATCATCAAATACATTCATCACCCAGGCAGGACAAATTTTCAGGTAAATATATTTAATGCTCATATTGTCAGAAAATAAACATTGATAATATTTATTTCTTTATGTATATGTATATTTATACACTATGACTTGCAGTGAGTTCTTCAAAAAAATAAAAAAAATGTAATATATATACCTATTTACCAGTCAGGTCAGGTCAACGATTTTCCCAGAAGGCCACAAGCATTGTTTGAGTCAAACGGCGCCGCTTCTTCATGTTCAGCCGACATTTCACTCACCCACATTCAAACACAAGTTTAGACTGATTTTTAAGACAACTGTGAGAGTCGCACAATTCTATTAAACCAAAATAAATTACAATCGATTGTTCAGTCTGATATTAAGTAACATTGTCATGAGAGTAACCATTTATAATCCAGGAATCCTGTTTCAACACCTTCAAACATCACTGATGCATATTTATTCTGACCTGGAGATGAAATTAATTCTCATTTTGCCTGGGATCTGAATGGATGGATGGATATCATCATGAATGATTTAATGTGATGATGGCAGTTGATTTCGTCCTACGCTCCGAGGGTAAGAAGCTTCTGGACCTTCCAACTGTTACAAGCTACTAACTACGACAACTGTTAAGTGCTATAATGTTACAAGGTGCTATGTGAACCTAACCATGCTCGCTGGCAGGTTTTCTTTAACAAACCCTGAGTTTGTTCTGAGCCTGCAGCGGAGCAGTCAAACATGATGTCATGGAGTTAAATTCCTGCCAAAAGTCCGCACATTAACGCAACACGGTTCGCGAGCAAAGAGAGTGGTGATTCGTGAGCAAAAAGCGTGATTTACAACACAGACCATTTAATTGGATGGTTCATAGAAATATATGGTCCAACACATGGAGCTTCCAGTCGTCCAGAGTCAGGTCCAGTATGGTAAACTTTTGGACTGAGTTACAGCGACACCTGCTGTTGTAACAGGTGAACTACAAAGGACCTGTGTGTGCACAAAACGTAAGACGCTCGTTTACAAGTAGCACGTCTCTCATCCGGTGAATTGGTGTCAAAGGTCACGTGTGGTTTTTCTTTTTGTGCAGTTGTAGGATAGATTTTCTTATACTTGTAAATGCACATTTGTACTTGTAACTTGTAAGACATTTTGCAGTTGTCTGTAGCATGTTTGTGTTTGCAAAACAGAAAACATTTGTTTATCAATAATGTTTTTCCTTTGCAAATCACATCGTGTTTGCTCGCAGATCAAATGCTCTTTGCTCGCAAATCGTGTTGCGTTTGTGTGCAGACTTTTGGCAGAAATGTAACTCTATATGATGTGTCTGTCTCTCATTTGTCATATGATAGACCGACATCGGGAGAGGACTGAAAGACCCAAATTGAACATACTTTTACCTTGTGATTAAAAATTGTTTGCTTGACTTGAGGCAAGAGGGCAGGATACGACAGGATGAGGGTTTGACAATTTGCCAACAGGTTATGTGTGCGAACCACAACAGGTTTAAATGGCAGTTATTAGCAATTAGTAGCTAATTCAAAGAAGACGTCTCTAGATTGGGGAGACAGTGCAAAGACTGGGAGTTATTATCCCTTAAGCAGAGGACAACATGATTTGCCATGTATAGGTGAAACTAAACAATTATCAAATAATTTTAAAATGTCAAACAAGAAGCCACTGATGCTGTGTTATACGCCACATTTCATTTGCTAAGCTAAAAATAACACACTGGGTTGGTGTTATGATGAATCAGTATAGATAAACAAAGATGGTGTTCTTTGTTGTGGCCCTCTTGCCTGATCTCTGACACATAGACTTCATGTTTCTTCATGACTGATGGCACCATCCGGTTGTGGTTCTACCTCAGGTTGGTCTTTGGAGTGTGCAGACACTGCTGCTGTACTGTCCACCACGTGCAGCTTCATGTGTCTTTTCAGATGTCCAGTAACCGTGAAACATTTACCACACACCGAGCACCCAAAGGGTTTTTCTCCCGTGTGGACCCTCATATGAATGTTCAAGCTCCCCTTCTGGGCACAACATTTACCACAGATATTACAACTAAAGGGTTTTTCTCCCGTGTGCACTCTCATGTGTTTGGTTAAGTCTCCTTTTTCAGCACAACACTTTCCACAAAACGGACAACTAAATGGTTTCTCCCCCGTATGAACCCTCATATGTTTTTTGAGATCTGTTTTCTGAGCACAGCCTTTACCACAAACGGTGCAACTAAATGGTTTTTCACCAGTGTGGTACTTCATGTGCCTAGTGAGGTGTTCTTTCACATGAAAACTTTTGCTGCACATTGAGCACGTAAAGGGTTTCTCTCCCGTATGGATCCTCATGTGTCTCATCATGTTACCCCTCCCACTAAAGTTTTTTCCACAGAACAAGCAGCTGTACGGCTGCTCGCCGGTGTGACACCTCATGTGTGCTGTCAACGATCCGCTGTCTTTAAAAGATTTATTGCAACCCGTGCAAGGAAATGGTCTCTCACCTGTGTGGTCTCTTACGTGTCTATTCAGATTTCCTTTCAGACTGAAACTTTTCCCACAGTACAAGCAGGGAAAGGGTTGCTCCTTCGTTGAGGACCCATTAGTAGTGTTGCTATTTTTCTGCCCATCTGTACACAACTTGGGCTGATTTGTTTGTGTCCAATCACAATTGCTGTCATCAGTTTCGGTCGAGTCGAAAGAATTGTCTTCACTCACTGGTTCTAGATCCTTAGGAGGATCCCTGTTCAGTTCTGGTCCACTGCAGTCCTCTACATCCGTTTCCATCTGTTCAGCAGATTTTCGGGCAAGACGCTGATGAAGCTTTGACGACTGATCATCTTCATCATCGTCGTCTTCCTTCTTCACAGCGACTTGAATGAACGTAAACCCCTGCTCTCCATCCTGACTGGACAAAAGCTCAGCCTGTTCCTCTTTAATGTGTGCAGGGTCTGGTGGGTTGTCCTTGTTCAAACTCGAGCTCCAGCTCTGGGGAATTTCTTCTTTACTCGCCAACAGCTGCTGGAGGTCTGCAGGAAACACAAACACAACACAGAAAATGTTCAAATTACCCCAAAATACTGTGGATAAGATGTTTGCATCTTAGTATTATTATGCCATAAGCAGCTTAGAAAACGACTACAACGAGATTGTTGTTTAGATTCCTGAAGAGCTTTCTTGAAAATACATGTTTTAAGAAGTGATTTAAAGGTTGTTATTGATTCTGCAAGCCTCAGTTCTTCAGGTAGGGAGTTCCAGATCTGAGGGACGCTGACCGAAAAACAACTGTCACATTTAGTCCTGAGGCGGGACACAGGAACAGTCCGCAGATCTCAAAGAGAGAGGCTTGAAGGTGTCGAGCAGAGCAGAAGGGTTGCAGTGGAAGGATGGTCCCCAATAGTATGGTCAACGTGGAATTTGATTCTATTTATTTTGGTTGTGAAATAGGACAGAAATAGTTCACATATCATTTGGCTAACTTCAGCATGTTGACAAGGAGGAGTGTTTATTAGAGAATCAGTGGTTCTGAAGAGTTTTAGGGCTTAATGGTTTATAGTAATGATCTTAAACATGATTTGGACCTGGCTCCTTTCACTGCATTTTGATATTCAGAATGAAGAATTTTTTCAGACTTTCAAATGATTCCATCAGACAGTCCTTTTTTCATTTGTAGTCTGCTTGTCTGCATTTTGTTTTGAATTCTGTAGTGCTATAAATGAGCCATGGGATCTGGGGAGTACAATGTATTTTCCAGGCTTTTATAGGTGCTATGGGATCAAGAATTGAGATAAATGTATTGTTAAAGTAGGCTAGTAGCTCTGCTGTAGTAATATTTCCTTGATAGTCATTGCTATGCACAGATGCAGCGGCAAAGGTCCAATAAATGATCAGATAAGTCAGAATGGATGACACGAACGGACACAAAATCAGTTACTGTAGGAGCTGGAGACAGAAAAGTGGACTTAAAAATGATAGCTCTATGGTCAGACAGTTAAACTAGATTCACGGACATCAGCACGGGAATGCCCAAGGACAGTACATGTCAAGAGTGTGACCCTTTACTTGAGGGGGGCCCCCAACTTAAAAGAATGCACAATGTCTAAAAATCACCTATAATAAAGACCCTGTCAAAGCGAGGAATATATAGGCTAAGAGATAAGATAATAGCTGAATAAAACAAGAGTTTGACTTTGCCGGCCTGTAGTTCAGAACACAAAGAATAGGATCAATTCCATGTATATAAGAGTAAGAGATTCTAATGAGGACAAATTTCCAAATGAGTACTGAGATCATCTCAATTTTGTCCCTAGGAATCTCAGCCAGTCCAGATCTACGACTTGAAGGCTTAAGCAGCTAGAAAGAACTAAAACCTGGGCGGCAAACCTCATTGAGACAATCACCTCAGACGAGCCAGCTTTCAGTACGGATCAGAAAGTCTTTTTTGATAGGGAACAGCACATGCAGATAGAGGGTAAGGTAGACTTAGACAGACATAAATCACACACACAGTACATACATACATGCACACTTGTTTAAACATATTAAATATGCACACACATGCACAAACATAACATTCAAACAAAGAAATTACACTCAATTATGCAGACTTTTACATTTTCGTAATTGTACGACTAGAAGTCAGTTTTAGTGTGCCTTACTTTATTGTTTTCATTTTAGTAAAGTTTTTTAATTTATTAACCAGAGACAGGGATTGGAAAATAGCTGGCTCAGGGTTCAATGGCTGGCTCTGTGCCGGCTAGCTTCAACCGTCTGCCAATGTTAGCTTCTTGAAACTTCCAATGTTCCTCGGGGTGATTAATTTTGAATTAAGTTTGTAGTGCCAAACGCTTTCGGAGTTGCTCCGATGCAGTAGCTTTTGGCCTTTAAAACCATAAATGACAGCATAGATAAGAGCACATACATAAGGAGGGCTTATGGCTGGTTCTGAGCTCCAGATAGCTTCAGCCATTCTGCTAAGGTTAGCGTTAATGTTTTCGCGGTTGTTCCTCCACAGCTTATTTTGTCCTTATTGGTGTTAGAAATTGTGAGCTTTGTGTTTTCTGGTTTACCTGCAAGATGTTTGGAGCCATGGTAGCTCATGCTTGGTGATACATGTACGACTTATGCATGTAACTGCCGTGTAAGTGGCTGAGTGAGATTGCTCGGCCAATTGCCGATTTTATCAAACTAGGCCTTCTGGCGCTGATCGATCGGCGGGCTGATGAATCAATCGGTACCCCTCTAATTAATTCTGTGACAGCAATAATAAACTGTTCATATAGCACCTTTCTTAATGTTACAATGCGCTTGGTATTACAATGTTACCTGTACACGTGACATTACAACGTAAAAAAAAGCAGATTGAGTCGTCATTGGAGTAGAAATAAAGAATTGCACTAGAAGTCTTATTAATGTGATAATTACTAAGTGGCTTAGAATTAAGAGGTGTTTCTCTTCATGTATTAAATTTGCTTAAGCTATACAGTATTTAAAAAATAAATCATTTGTATGAGTGTGTGTTTTTTTCTGAAAATTCAATCAAAGATCGACATGTGAAGCAGGCAATAAGGGTGTGCAAAAAGATTTTCTTATAGTTGGAAGAAAAAGAAGGCATTAGTGAAGGCGCAACAAGTGCTTAATGTGCAACACTAGCTGAAAACAGCATTTACCACCAGCTGAGGATCGATGCAAATGGTGACAGCAAGGGTACTTTAGCAAAAGAAAAAAATGCTGTGTCTGTCATTTTAGGGAACTAGATTTTTACTTTAAAGTAAAATTTGACCTTTTTCAAGAGAGAAGTTATTTTATAGTTTTCACATGTCAATATTTAAAATAATTAATCTTGTCAGCAAGGAATGCAAGTTATTTATTTTCTACTTTTTTAGGGAACTTGCTTTTCAACCAAAAACTAAAATGTGACCTTATCACAAGATGTTTTCATTTCAGCAATGTTTGCTTTGACAGATAATACTTCAAAATAACCGTTCATTAATCGTGATCAAGACAAAAGTTTCAATTAATCGTGATATGGATTTGAGGTCATATAGCCAAGCCCTACCCCATGAATTTTAGAGCGAGGAAGAACTGGATTGATTTTCAGAAAGGTTGGTTGTATATCTCTGACACTAGGGGGAGCTTTATCTTCATAAGTTTTAGGGCCATAATTTGTCAACCATTGATCCGATTTAGTCCAAATTTGGTTCATATGAATCAATTTGAAGTAATCTATCATATTTTACTTTAATAGATCATATTTTACTCAGTAGGAGGTTTTTTTTTAATGACGTGGAGTGAACATAACTTCACAATACATTGGAGGAGTTCACTCAGGGGGGTTGCTTGCACAACACAGTACTGTTATATTTTCCAGTCTAACATTAATGGAGCTAATTTAAATCTGGCATGTATTTTAGAAACATGTCCTTCTTTGCAAAGCCTACATGTAGAGCTTAAGAGTTTAGTCTTCTCATCGGGATGAAAAACTTCAACTGAACTTTTTCTTTCAGTAGCTTCAGCAAACCTTTCTGATGTGAGCATCTCATCAAAATTTAATAGCATATTTTTTTTAATATAATAACTTATAATTTAACAACTGAAGGAGCCTCTTGGATTAGATGTTAAACATTCTCAACTTCAAACAAGAAGTCCAGTTATATAGGAATCTACATACCAATATAATATGATACATTAATCTGTGTAGGGTGTAAGGACAAATAATGGATTAAACATTACTTCCCTGCTTTGCTATTTGAGCATTTTCTATTTTTTGTATTTTCTAACCAAGTCATCTAGCAAATTGGTCCTTGTCGAAGTCACTCAAATCCTTACTCTTGTCCATTTTTCTAGAATCCAACATCAACTTCGGGAAAAAATGTTCAGCTAATGCATTGCATCGACTAATTGGTAACTATGATAACAATATCGATCTACAGTGGATCAATATTATTCACTTCACATTGTCTGTGGTTATAATTTTATGGCTGAGGGAGTATATTCTCATAAGTAATGTTTTGACTTCATTTTTTTTAATATAATAACTTTATTTTTATGACTTATTAGGATGATATTTTAACTTAATTCCTATTTTATTGTATTCTAAAATATTATTACTTTATTCCTGTACTTTTCCCCAGTAGTGCTATGACTACTCTTAGGATATTCTGTTCTTAATTCCTCTGTTATGGCGCTAAAACATTAAATAATATATATAATGTAAAACACTGGTTGTTTTGGCAGCATGTCAAAACTACAAATCCCATGAGGCTTTCTGCTGTCTCATGGGAGTTGTTGTCATGACATTACATAGTATTTGTTTTTTTTAACTGAATTTATACAACGATGTTGTTTACATTTTACGTCTAATGTTGTAACTGCTCGCAGTTTATCTCAACATGACGTCAGAACACGTCAGATAAAAGTTGAACATCACTTGAAACCTATGTTCAAGCGGTCGATGCTACCTAGCATTAGCAGCGTCTCCGGGTGCAGGTAGAAGGGACCTACCTGCTCTGTCTAGCATGACTTGGGGCTTTAGCACAGCATCAAGAAGCCTCCTCTGGCGGCAGACCTCCCGCTCTGACCTCTCCACTCGCTCATCATACTCTGCCACGGTCTCCTCGAGCAGTGCGACGATCTCCTCAGCCGCCGCCGTTAGCCGCTCGATGAGCGGCGCTCTCAGCGCAGACACTTGAGCCGCTTCATCACCTTCTTCCAGTCGCACCAGGAAGTCTTCAGCGGCAGCGCTGATCCGCTCATGGACCGACAACCGCAGGAGCTGCACGGCGCACATCCTCCACCTTCACTGCAGGCGGACAAAGAGTCAGCGGGGACATAAACACACACCGAATTCCGCGTCGACGACTGTTCGCTCAGATGAGAGCGAAGCGGCGCGACGAACTTCGCCCCTAGTGGCCTGGATGAAGAACGACGACCCAATAGTTATTGATTAGGGGGTCAATAAGTGGTTAAAATATAAATTAATCATTAATAGAAATATCAATACATATAATAACCACATGTAAGATACGTTATCAGACCTAAATACAAACTACAGGATACAGTGTATAGATTAGCTATACCATCATAACCACTGACAGATGAAATCAGAATAACATTCATTGTCTGGTTTCCATGTCAACTGTCATCGGAGTGGAATAGATTAGGCGACAAGTGAATATTTCGTCCTGAAGTTGATGTTAATTGAGTTACGTGTAGGATAGGTTTAGTTAGGTTAAGTAGAATAGATTAGATTAGATTGGGCCAGTTCCCTTTAGGCATTGTTGCAGCTGATCAGCTGTTTCCATCTAGCCCTGTCCAGTGCATCTTCCTCTCTCTTTCCAACCAACTGCATGTCCTCTCTCACTACTTTCAGAAGCTCTTCTTTGGTTTCCCCCTTTTTTTCCTGCCAAGTCTCTTCATCTCCAGCATCCCTCTAACAATATACACACTAACCCTCTTTTTCACATATATACAAAATATCTCAATCTGGCCTATCTTACTTTGTCTCCAAGACATCTAAACTGGGCTGTCTCTCTGATGTGCTCATTTCTAATCCTGTCCATCCTCAACACTTCCAAAGAACATCTAAACATCTTCAAGTCTGCCACCCCCAGCTCTGCCTCCTATATCTTTTGGTCAGAGCCACCGTCTCTAAAACATACAGCAGAGCTGCTCGCACTACCTTTTTGTAAACCTTTCCTTTCACTTGCTGCTGCTCTTCTTTCAAAGATAACTCATGATACTCTTCTCCACTCTTCCTGCACCTACTTTTTTACCTGTTTTTCCCATTCCTCATTTCTCATCCTGGAGAGGTGGAAGTTTGCGACAGAGTGAGGAGGAATGAAAGGCAGTCACAGCAAGACAGAATAATAATAATAATAATAATAATAATAATACCCGAGCAGTTTGACTAAACCGAGCTACATCAATTGATTTTGGCCTTGTCATAAATTGATGTAACTGAGTTTAGTCAACCTGCACTGGAATTGTGTTTGTGCTTTCTTTTTTGGTTCCTCATCTCTTGTTATATATTTTTCAGTTGAAGCGCTTTTAATAATAATAATACATTTTATTTATGGACGCCTTTCAGGACACTCAAGGTCACCTTACAGATACAAAATAAAATAAAAACAACACAATAAATATCAAAACATTACTAAAAGCATATGAATACATGTTTTTGAATGAAAGGGAGGCAGGTGGAACTGTGAAGATGCAAGGAGTAGAGTTGAAGAAGATGCAGAAGTTTAAGTACTTGTGGTCAACTGTTCAGAGCAACGAGGAGTTTGACAAATGGAGTGGGTGGAGAAGAGTATCAGGGGTTATCTGTGACAGAAGACACAAGTGCAAGTCTGAAGGGAAAAGTTTACTAGGTGGTAATGTGAACAAAAATGAGTGAGAGCAAATCTGCTGTAAGGTTTAGAGATGGAAGCTCTGACCAAAAGACAGGAGGCAGAGCTGGAGGTGGCAGAGTTGAAGATGTTAAGATTTTCTTTGGGACTGACGAAGATGGAAAGGATTAGAAACGAGCACGTCAGTGGGACAGGCCAGGTTAGATGTCGGGAAGACGATGGCGATAAAGCTGCCAAGCAGATAATTGGTGGGTGCTCATAATGTTATGGCTGATCAGTGTAAAACCCCGAAACATTAAAATGATTTAATTTATCATTAATAATTAAACATATATAATTTATTTCATTGTAATGAGAATCTTTACTCTGATCATTTCTTTCCCTCCGGAGTTCTTTTCTTAGGACAGAGTACGGGGCCATATTAACTTAATACATTTTTTTTTAAATTAGATTATGAGAATGAAGTTGTAATTTTACCAGAATATTAGTCATTTTAGGCTACTCTTTACTTTTAGGGAAATGAGGAATGTGTAGCATCTTTTGAAGCTATTTCAGTAATAAAATAAGTTTGACAAATCAACAAATATTTAATCTTTTGGCAGGTAAACACAACATTAACATAAGTATTGGAACTTTGAAAACACTGTTTAAGAAACTGGGTTTGTTCTGAAGAAAGAATCAGGCAAACTTGGGGGAAATCTCTCTTTGTGGAGCAGGAGATGCTGCAATGTAGGATTTAGCCATCACATAATACAGATGGGGACTTAACATGAACAGTGAGCCTAAAGTAATCTGACTACTTCTTTATGGCGACACGGTAGGTGTGTCTGTGTCTGTGTGTTTGTGTGAGGCACTGCACAACCGCACGAGCCCGTTTTGCAAAACTTCCACCCGTCAGTTTTAAGATTGTGAATAAATTATCGTAAAAATACGACATGATTCTCGTAATATTACGCCTTTATTCTCGTCATATTAGTTTATTTTCATGGTGGCCGTAATATGCCTTCGTATTTTCTGTTCAATAAAGTTTTTTCAAAAGAAAAAGAGTTGCCGTTGCTAGGGTAACGTTGCTAGGATACAGAGTAACACCGCCATCACAGCAGCTTCCTGTCCGTCTCTGGGAGTCTTGGTGGTCTCAGGTGGTCTACCGTCAGGATGGAGGTCGTCCACGTCCACACGAAAGTCCGCAGAGAGTTCGGTCGTCAGTGTTTGTTCTCAGACCGTCCCACGGAGCTGCTGGTGGACGTTCCGCCGGACCCGGGTCTGGCTCTCCACTTCATCCACAGGACCCGAAGAGACCAGGCCGTGCAGGCCTGTAGGGACGCGTCCGAACACCAGGTTAGTCTAACGGCGCCATGGGGACGTTACTGATTACAGTAAAAGTACTGATAGGCTAATAGGCCTAATAGTACTTTTACTCATTAGAAATACTTACGTACAAGTACAAACGCTGCACCTTAAAAATGTTCACTTAGTATGTGTACTAAAACTCAGGGCCAAACTGGTACCCTAGGCGGAATTTGGTTACGGTGCCCCCAAAACCCCGGGGCTGTACTTTTCTGCACGTGCATGTGCTTTTGCAGAACACCAAAAGGTATAATATGTCTAACATAAGTTAATGAATAAATAAAACAAAGAAATCTGAAATAAATACTTTTGAGTCGTAAAATAAAATAGCTTTTAGTTTAAAAAAAAACAAACTCTAAACTGAAATAAAAGCATCCTTATAAAAAATTAAAATAAATTATTATAGCAGCCGGTCCTTCAACATAAGTAACTGACTTCAATTTAAGTTACTTCAATATCAAATTAATATATATTATGGTCACAAACAATAATTAAAAAACAGAATCAGAAATAGTTACATTACCCAAAAAAAATAGATAAAGATAAAAATATAATAATATTAAAACTATCTGTTTTGTTTTTGTTCCCTTTTAATAATGATCTTTATTTATGATAATATTGTTTGTAATATATAACAAAAAACATTGTTTTTATCCTACAATAGTTAATTTAATGTATCATCATCATTATCAACAACAATTATGGGAATAAATACTAATATCAAATAAAGATACGATTATTATTTTTGTTGTTTATGATTGTTGACTAATTGAGGTTTTAAGCGTAAAGATATAAGACCTAATAATTGGAAAATTGTCAAAAATATAAATTTTATTTGACCATAAATTCCAACTTCTGTGGCCACTAATTGGTCAATCTAGCACTCTTGTTCATCAGACATGAATGTGGAGAGCAGAAAAAAACTGTAAACAGACATGAAAGAATGACAATAAAGTCTGCCACTGGGAAATCAGCTGAACTGAACGTACAGTAAGAGCTGTTACAGAAGCTTAATGACATTACAGATTTCCCTCTCACACTTTCTGTCTCTCTCTGCTCGTAGCAAACAAGTGTCTCGTTCAGCATCTTAGACTTAGTGACCTCTACATGCCGGGGACATGTATTTCTGAATATGAGAACCCATTAGTCCAGACTTTACTTCAAACTCTTCAGAAGATTGTTCATGTTACATAATATAACGTGCTTCGGGCAGGTTTTCTGTCATCAGTCGTCAAAATACTTTTAGTTCACTGTCATAATTGATTTTGATCAGCTTTCTCATAAAATGGCTTAAAGAAATATGACCAGTCCAATTATTTTATGGATGTTAGGGGTCACGTTGTCTTTATTAGTTAAATGTTTGTTTCTCTGCGTAGAGAAAGTGTGAGAACTGTGAATGTGTTTGAGGCTTAAGATATAATTTGAATCAATCCTTATGTTTAAGATGTACAATACTGCAGGAAACATCCTGGGTTGTTCTCACACACTTCACTCAAACCTTTAAATGGAAAAGGAGTTGAAATTGTCACATTTGACAGCCTCTATATGTTTATATACTCTGTATATAGGAAGAGGCGGGCCTGCTAATACTACACATTAAAATACTTTCTTTCAGTAAAAGTACTAATGCAACGCATTTAATATGTACTATGTACTGCACATTAGAAATACATACTTATAGCACAAGTTCTAAAAAAAAAACCTCACTCTTTTACAATACAAGTATTTATAATACTAATACTACTGTTAGAGTTCGAGTACTAATACCAGACAATAAAAATATTTCGTGGGGGTGCAAGTCCTGGCCTGAAAATGAGAATTAAAGTAAAAGTATGTGAGTACAATCAGGAAATTTCCTGTTAGTAAAGTAAAATACTTGCTTAATGGACATTTAAGTAATATATTTAATGTAATTCATTTAAAGTCCACAGAACTCAAGTGGTGTTCCAGTGAACTGTTTTATCAGCAGCGCTATAAGCAAACTGCAGTGGATCCATTTTTATTTTCACAGCAGCTGAAGTCTGTGCTGGGGTCTGCAGGTGAACACGGAGCGCTTCGAGTCCGAGAGCCGCGGGATAAACCATGTGGAAGGGGGTTGGCCCAAAGACATCAACCCTCAGGAAATGGAGCAGACCATCCGCTACAGGAAAAAGGTGGAGAAAGACGAGGGCTATGTCAACAGCATCCTGCAGCTGGGCAGCGTAAGATCCTAGATTCATATCGGGCCATTTCAGAGTCGCCTTGATCCACATAGATACATTTCACCTCAGTCCACATCGATTCACCTCACGGATCCCCTCCACTGCAGTCTTAGACCCACGTAGTCTCGGACTACAAAGATCAACTTCACTTCAGTCCACATCGACCAAATGGCCCACTTAATGGTTCTGATCAGCGGTTAGAGACAGCTGTGATGTCACTTCACATCATGTGATGTCATCATTTGTGGTCCAGGTCATGGAACACTGCATCAAACAGAACAACGCTGTGGACATCTACCAGGAGTATTTTGAGGACGATGAGGAAGTGGACGATTATCAAGAGCCGCCTTCCGCCAAGACCATCAACGTCTTCAGGTACAGCAGACATAAAAAGCACCAGACTGTTACTTTGAAGTTTGAGGATTTCTCTGGATTTTGATGATCATTTTCACCCCTGTGTCTGCAGAGACCCCAACGAGGTGAAGCGTACCGTCACCAGTCTGTCCTGGCATCCTGATGGCGGCAGGAAGCTTGCAGCTGCCTACTCATGCCTGGAGTTCCAGAAAATGTCCAGAGACATGAGTCTTGATTCGTACATCTGGGACATTGGTGGGTGTGACCTTCAGCAGACTGGACTCGGGAACTGCTGATTCGAGTCTGTTGACTTATATATTTCTCTATAGAAAACCCAAACAGACCAGAGATGACCCTGAAGCCAGCATCGCCAGTAATCTGTCTGGATTACAACACCAAAGACCCCCACACTCTGGTGGGGGGCTGCTACAATGGACAAATAGGTGAGTTCAGATCTAGACTGATAGAAATGCATGTGATGAAGTTTATTGACCTATGAGTATTTATCTTTTAGCATACTGGGACACCCGCAGGGGAAGCCAACCAGTAGATCTCTCCTCTTTAGAGGAGAGTCACAGAGACCCGGTCTACAAGACCATCTGGCTGCAGTCCAAGACCGGGACAGATGTCTTCTCTGCCTCTACTGATGGACAGGTAGACTGATGGACAGGTTGACTGATGGTAGACAGGTGGAGTGATGGAAAGGTATAAAGACAATGATGGGTTTTACTGTATCCTTCAGGTGCTGTGGTGGGATGTCCGCCGGTTAAGTGAGCCCACAGACCGACTGGTTCTGGACCTCGGCAGAGAGGGGAACCTGGACCAGGCTCTTGGAGCTGTATCGCTGGAGTTTGAGTCCACCATGGTGGGTTTCACAATGTTAAGGTGTTCTTATGTTGTCAGATCACAGTCGACCCTTATCAGTAAAATGTTGTCCATCGTGCTAAATTGTGGCACCAAACCTCACAGAGAACCTGAAATTCTTGTTTGTGGTCTTTCATATCATGAAATTATTAAGAAAAACATCATGCTGTCTCAGCCTTTTGCCATCTCAGTGTATCTCTGTCTTCCTTTTCTCTTCAGCCTACCAAGTTCATGGTGGGAACGGAGCAGGGCGTGGTCATTTCCGGTAACAGGAAGGCAAAGACTCCAGCAGAGAAGATTGTCTGTACATATGACGGTCACCATGGACCAGTCTACGCCCTGCAGAGAAACCCATTCTTCCCCAAAAACTTCCTGACAGTGGGTGACTGGACGGCCCGCGTGTGGTCCGAGGATATCAAAGAGTCGTCCATCATGTGGACCAAGTAGGAATGAAACTCGTCTCCTGCTGGACATACATTAATATCCTGTCTCATGTTTCCCTCTGCTTCATCCTTTTTCATACCATGTCGTTTCACCCCAGGTCGTCTCATCTTCTGGTCACTTATCTTGTTCTGTCTTTAGTGTGTGCAAGTATGCGACCTGCTGTTTTCTTTTTTATTTCAGGTATCAGATGTCGTACCTGACCGACGGTTGCTGGAGTCCAGTCAGACCCGCTGTCTTCTTCACTGTTAAGATGGATGGCACACTGGACATATGGGACATCTTGTTCAAACAGAATGACCCCACGCTGAGTTTTAAGGTATGTTCTCCTTAGCAGTACCTGAAAAACTCAGGTTTAGTAAAATCACATAATGTCATTATTGTATGGGTACGCAGGTGTGTGACGAGGCGCTCTACAGCCTCCGGGTTCAGGATAGTGGGCGTCTGGTGGCATGTGGCTCGCAGCAGGGTAGAGCGACGCTGCTGGAGATCTGCTCTGGATTGTCAAGCCTCCAGAAGAACGAGAAGAGTCTCCTGGCCGCCGTGAGAAGCATTCATACACTAACTGATGCCAGATCTTTATTTTAACACGTAGCAATGACAAATTCAGCATTTTGCGTGCCGGTTGCCATCACAACAAGTCGCAAAGAGATGCCTCCTGTTTGATCTACTGTAACACAACATGTTGGTTTGGTGACATCATCCGCATATATAATGTATTCACTCATAGAGAAGATGGTCGGGGGTGATAATTGACTATTTTTAGATCTGACCTTAGCCTGGTGAGGTGTGTAGCATAAGTTACTTTAGTGATTTAACACATCACTGTAAAAATAGTATCAAAGGCGTCATGAATCTCTTTGGCTGCACTTAACCAGGATTGTCAACATTTAGACTGATATGGTGACCGAGCAGCAAAATCTGATGCTGAAACTGACTTAAGCTAGTTGATTAAGACAAAAGAGGTTACCATTCTGCCATCAGACAATATTTAGTCCCAATATACCAAGGCAAAAAATGGCATCATAGTTTAGGACTTTTTGCATTAACCAATTCTTTCAATAGGCAAACATTTTAACAGTAGTTGTTTACAACTGTCTATCATGTTAGCGATGGCTATTTTTAAAAGCCTAGAAATGTAGCATTAGTTGTTTTCAGCAGGGTAACATGTTAACATTAGTTATTTTCAGCAGGCCTATCATCTCAGCAATGTATTTTTTTTCTTTTCCAAAGTCGAGAATGGTAGCTTTAGGTGTTTACACGTGTAAGAATGTATTGAGAGATTGAGTTATCCGCATCATCAAAAACATTGACAGTTACAACAGAACTTTAATTGAATTATTCAGGCATGACAGACAGTGGAGATCTACGAACTTCATTCCTAGAAAAAGAAACGGTCATGCGAGTAACATGTTCCTCAAGACTGATCAGAGATCACTTGACTCCAGATGTTGGAGCGAGAGACGAAGCGAGAGAAGATCCTGGAGGCCCGGCAGAGAGAGATTCGCCTGAAGGAGAGGAGTCGATCGGAGCAGAGCCGAGAGGACGATACAGGACGGGATGACAAAGAAGACGGTCCTGATCAGCTCATCGCCAGGGCTGAGCAAGACTTCTACAGCATAGTGGAAGCGGAGCTTAGAAGAAGGAAGGACAGGGAGGAACAGTCCAACCGGGTCTGAACCACACGCTTGTTTGACTAGAACTCTTCTAGAATTCTTTTACTCCCTCTGCATCCTGCTTTCTCTTCAACTGATCAAATATAAACAATTGGAGTAGCTGGCTTATCTTAGCATAAAGGCTGGACTTTACACAAACTAAGTGGCTTCTTTTTGCATGGTGACCAGACAGATGACAAATTAGCTATATTAGCATTGTGCAAAGAATGGTAACAGGTAACTTCCAGCTAGTCTACGCTGGAAACATTGGGAAGCAACTGGAAACAGGGAGGAACTGGATTATCATAAAGACTGAAGACGGGGAAACGTAGCTGTTTTAGCCAAGCACAAAGACTAGTAACATGGTAGCAGCTGGCTCACATTAGCATGAATATTTAAGAGCGAAAAAATTTGCTGTTTAAGCTCAGCGTAAATACTGGAAAGAGGACAAATTAGCTACATCAGCTTAGCATAAAGATGTGAAACCCGAACATCCAGTTTAGCCCAATGATACTGGTTACAGCCCAACAGCTGGTTCATATTAACATAAAGAGTGAGTAGAATTATCTCAGAATGTCTTAGTTTAGCATAAAGACTTGAATCAGCAAAAAGTATCTACTTTAGCTTAGCATAAATACCGGAAGCAAGGGAGTGGCTGAATAATTTTAGCATAAAGAATGGAGCAACATCAACTCTTTCACTTTATGTTTTTGTCCATATTTTTCTGGACTTTTGAATTCAACTGAAAGTCTAAATGTTCTACTTCCTCAGGAGAAAAACGTCTGTGAAGAAAAGGAAGTGAAAGATGGAGTGGAAATGTCAGAACCTGAAGAACCACAGTGAAAAAAGCCTGTTTCTGTTTGTAGAAAAATGTATTATTCTCATCAAAATATTTTTTCAAATGATTGAAAATCAATCTGATTGTAGATCGTTATCAACACTATTACTATTATTATTATTATTATTATTATTATTATTATTATTATTAAATCATTCGAGTTTATACATTAAAGACAGTTTTAACATTAACTAATGGACGTCTGATTTTACTTTTAATGTTATACTTTCTGTAGCCTTTTAGATTAATAAAAGCTACTCTATATCAAAAATCCGTGTATCTACTTACTTCCTGTTGTTTTGATTATGTTATTAGTTGATTTTCTGTTTATATTTAGTGATTTTTTTTAGTGATTTAGTGATATTCCAGAGAAGTATCATGATATAATGCATTAAGACTGATGGTAAATTAATATTTTTATTACAGCATGTAATCACTATGGGGGCCTGTTATGAGTCTGGGTCCGGATGGAATGGGGATTCAAACGTTTTAAACTTTAAATAGAAGTCCAATTAATTCTGATTCAACATTCAAGGATGACCATGACCTGGTTGAATGAGAATCTGAATAAACTTTTTACAAATCAATTAAATTAACAAAATGAGGACATAATACCTTATTTTAAAAATGAGGTTTCTTCCCATTACCAGATAGAAAACAGTTTCAATTCTTCTGGTTTTTTTTATTATTACCTCCGCCAAGGAGATCTGTCTGTTTTTTTGTTAGCAAGATTACGGATAAACTACATTTTGGTGATGTTCCAAGTGTTGCAGCATATCAAATACGTTATAATCATTCAAAATAACCAAGTCGTTTTGAGTGATGAGGTCCCCTTGTGGCAAAGTGCTCTCTTGAAACTCATTTGACGCATTTTAAATTGTATTAAAACATCCTTTTTGCGCCTCTGAAAAACGATGACAGCTGGGATTATAATATCTTTCTTATTTTCAGCATATGAAGAAACGGAAAAATGGGGGGTTGTGGTTGTGTGGGTGGGAGCTGGGGGCTCCGTGCGCTAAGCAAAAACACATAAGTGGAAAGCGCAAGAGAATGTGGAGATGAATAGATCCAGAATAATTGAGAGTTAATGTGAGTTTGTTGGAGTTTATTGTAGATTGAGAGGCTTTCAATAACTCAAATTAATGAAGGAATTTGTAAATAAAGCACTCTGATTGATTCTAACCACAACTAGAAAAAGCACTCAGAGAACGCAAACCTCAGCCAAGACACAACAGGTATACATTATTGTGATCAGAATCAATTAGATGGCTTTAGTAGGAATTTCATGCAGATTCCTCCTATAATGTATGAGTTATTGTCAGCCTCTAAATCTACTGTACTCTCCAACAAACTCTCGTAGCATCTCTCAAATATTCTGTAGTAACTCATATTTTGCATTTTCCACTCCAACATCTCTGTTCAGGCCACTGAGCCCCCCCGCCCTAAAATTTAAAAATCACTTATATATTCCAAAACCTACCTCTGGGTTTATTTGTCATGCAAATTCGTCCTGTAGTATTTCCTAAATGTGGATGGACAAACGCACAGCGGTGAAAACATTACCTACTTTGGTAGAGATAATAATGTCTCCATGGGTGCCATCGTGCTTGTGTGTCTAATTGTTATTATGTGTTTGTTTGCAAGATTATGGAAAAATTTATGGACGGAGCTGCAAGAAATTTTACCCAGAAGTAGGTTTTATCCTCAAGATGATTCCATTTTAGTGACTTTATCTCTTACTACACGAACCTTTCATCACAAAAGGAGGAGGAAAGAGAAGGAGGAAGCCACTACGCTAAATAAAGTAACAGGCCTGAAAATGCCTGTAAAATATTTAGATTATTCAACCTCTTTCCAAAGAAAAAGCTAACTCTGCTGCATGCATTTCCTGGCAACCGTACTGGCAATAACACATACATTAATGAATTAATCTGTGTTAAAATTTTCCTAAATAAAGCCATTTTATTGATTCTGATCACAGTCATGTTTACGTTGGGTTTTTCTTGTTTTATTTATCCTTTTTATTAGTTTTAAAGTTATTGAGCTTGCGCTTTTTATTGTGAAAGGCACCGGAAATCGCTGTGTTGTTGTCGCTATTAGGCGGAAATGGTAAAGCTCAGCTACCTCAATTAACTGCAAACAAATTCGCTGGCGCTCTCCATTGGAAGATGTCAAAGGTCGAGAAGCTCCTGGTTTTCGTCCGCCAGAGGCTGGACTCGGCGGTAGAAGAGATACTAGGGGTTTTGGAGAATACTTTCACTAAATACGAACAGGAAGCGACTCTTTGTCAGGAGGTCATCTCCCGTCAGCACGCACTGCTCTGCGCGTTCAACAAGCCCCTCGTGGACGTACCGACTTTAGGTGAGTTTAACTCGTGCCCTCTAAAACCGCATGGACACCTTCAGCTCGTAGGCAACGATTCTTCTTCCAGAACTGCTGCGGGTTCAGGAAGACCCCCGGACCCACTTTGGGTTCCGGATGACCCCCGGACCTGCTGCGGGTTCAGGAAGACCCCCGGACCCGCTGCGGGTTCAGGAAGACCCCCGGACCCGGGTCATCAAGGGTCATCCTTGCCAACAACAGGATCGATTTATCGTAGGAGCAAATCCCCCTGCTTTGGGGATTCTCGCTCCTTCAATATCGTCTTTATTTGGAGATTGTCTAAATCAGTGTCAGGCGACCATTGGCTCGAGAGTTACAGATACAGTGTGATTGACAGATTTATTAGAAATTCATTACGCTTTCAGAACGCATGGCAGTTACTCATCAATGAGTAGCCAGCACTTTAAAAAAAACGCTGGCAATTCGCCGACTTGGCCCAACTGCAATGATGTAAGAGTTCAGTAGGCAATGCAAACCCAATCCAAACTAATAGCCCTTTCTAATTTAATTATTTGGTTGTATAAATTATATAGTTTTGTCTGGAGGGTCGCCACTGGTGGCTGGCAGGAAAAAAACAGGTCGCAAAATTAAAAAGCTAGCCGCATTGGCGACCATTTGAGTTGTCATCTGGAGCCCTGGTAATGTCTAGTTCACCTGTTGAATCAGCAGGTGTCACTTTGCGACAATATTGCACTCTTCAAACTGAATACCAATGAACTGTAATCTATTTTTCATTAATGGGAATCACGAAACCATAAACTGTGGTGTTATGTAACTTTATAAATGTTGTCTTTTACATTCATAACCTTATCACAGTTGAGCTTCTACGTATTATCATCCTTTTCACCATCATTGTTGGAGAGGTAAGACGTTCACTGACTGTGGGACACTTCATGCTGGAGCGGACATGACGGACCAATAACATGACAAGCAAAGACATTAAATCTGTTAAAAATCTTCTCATCTGCAGTCCCACTAGTTGAGCAGTAAGACAAGAAACATCTGGATTTGCCCTCTTGTATTAAACCAGCTCGCTATGGTTTGTCCAGGTGGTGTTGCCGTGGAAGCGGCTGATGCTCAATTGGTCTGTTTTGTGTTTTGATATGAAGAATAAGTGTATGAGATAGTTTGTTATTAACTCAGATCATTTTGTGTACCCGCAGATACCTTCACACAGCAGCTGCTGGTTACCAACAAAGGAGTTGCAGCCCCGGCCCAGGAGCAGATTCAAGAACTGGATCAGGCTGAAATCATCCAGTTCACCTACAAGGCCAGGTGTGAAGCGAGCCAATGTTCTGTGGTTCCAGGAGCAGCAGTTCCCGATCAGGATGTCCATCTGGTGTCTTCAGAGACGGAGGATAGCGAGGACTATAGCAAAGAGTCGACCGTCACTGGACCTCCTCTTAAGCAGCCAAAACCAAAGAGGGTCCTGAGACCAGTAGGTGGGCTGAGGTGCAGGGTCTGCAGCCGGATTTTTAGGGCCCGCAGGTTCTTACTCAGACACGTTAGTTCTCACCTGCAGGAGGCGGAGCCTGCCTGCGGTCTGTGCAGCCAACGATTCGAAACACCTGAGAATCTAAAGCTACACCTCCAAACGCATCAGCCCGGAGCCCGCAGCAGAGAGAGGCGGCTTCAGCAAGACTCAGAACCTGACATGAAACCGGAGACAGGGCTTAAAGAGCATTCCTGTGATGACTGCGGAGAGACATTCCCACAGGCCTGGAAGAAAAGGAGGCACAAGTGTCAGCACTTGAGGAAGGGCCGTAATACGATGAAAATGTGACGGAGCGATCCGTCTCGTTCCATCTTTGTACTTCTGATCATTTGTTTTTCAGGATTTCTGAGCTGTGTTGACATATTCCCACTTTTTTCCCGTTGATTGTTTGAGTTTTGATGGAAATTCTGGAAATAAAGATGGATATCAAGCTTCTCTGCAGGACATTTTTTCAATACTTTTGCGGAAGGGCATCTACACACACAGGGCATCTGAGAACAGAAGTGTCTGAGATGGCGGAGGCGGTGTGTGTGAGTCTGTGTTGAGTTTTTATAGAGTTGTAGAAAAGGAGATATCTGCGATCAGACCTGAAGTGTAATTTATCTTGGTTCATTTGGTCAGGCTGGAGAAAGTGAGTAACTGTCGTGTGGGTTGAACTCCTGTAAAGGTGTGATCAGCTCAAGAGGAGCAAGTCGATTAGGTTTTCTCAAATGGTCACACAGTGGAAAATACACAAGGAATATGGCAGCCATCTTGCCAAAACGATAAGAGGACTATTTACAACTTATTTACAACTTTTTTAGTACTCCCGTAGAAATCTAAATTGAATGGGGAAGCCATCTCAGACTTTTTGAATAATTTGTGACAGTATTAATTCAATAACCGCAGCGGAAAAAAATCCTGTGACTCTCCTAACGCCTTATCTGTAGACGGTGACACCATAAGCCAACTAAAAACAATAAGTCAACTGGAAATTATGGAACTACCTCAGAATTGTAGAAGTTTTTTATTGAACCGCTAGCACCGGTTCTCCAGAAAGTTTTCATACAGGGCATTACAGAAGGCTGAGCTTTCTGCCTGCATGGCACAGGAGGTAATCTGCTTGAAACCTAAACTGAAAAAGACTAAATTTATGATTGAAAACTGTAGGCCTATCAGTTTACTAAATAATGACGACAAACCGTTAGCTTGTATATTTGCCAAGAGATTTAAATTGATCTGAGACTCCATTATAGATTGATTGATTGAAGTATTTATTCAAATATGTAAAGAACAAGATAGCAAAATATAATATTTAATAAACAACAGATTAAATGAGACGGATAGCAAATAGACAGAGAACGGGTACACCTTAATGTCATTTTATTTGGAATAGTGGGGATATTTGCATAAACACAGAAGCCTTTAAACTTGTTTTCATCCCTCACTTTAACTTCCCTGTCACAGTGAAGGAATTTAGGTCTGGTGCCCTGAATCTGCTGGGGCTTTTCTTGCCACGCAGATGTGATAGCACCTGTGGATACTCAGCTCTCCATCCAATAAGATTAATAACAGAACCAACCGCTCCATGTTCAAAAAAGAGATGGCCGCCAAACCCTGTTTCGTCATTCTGGAATGAGTTTGTGAAAGATATTCTCTGGTCGCAGGTCTGGCCCATGGATACTGTATCACTATTAAAGTCAGATAGGTCTCTTTCAAAGCCATTCACAATATCTAGCCTGTCAAATAGTTCCTGACTAAATTTTTAAAAAGACATAGATTCAAGCTGCTCTCTTTGTGCATCACACACAGAAACTGTGCCTGGTTTTTTCTGGCATTGCAAATACACTCAAAAGTTCTGTAAAATACTTCTCCAGATTTATTCATGCATTTGTTACTTCCAGGCTGGATTACTGTAATGCCCTACTAGCAGGTAGTCCCAATAAGTCTCTGAAGCCCCTCCAGCTGATCCAGAACGCTGCTGCACGGGTGCTGACCAGAACCAG
>VRLP01006898.1:0-25122 GCA_009660295.1 Lophius piscatorius | reverse complement strand
GGGACTGATGGAAGAGATGTTAGTTTTCACCAGGGCTGTAGGAAAGGGGTCGAGGGCACAGGTGGAGGGCTTCATTGTCCTGATGATAACCTCAACCTCCTGCTGTGAGATTTCTGGGAAGCACTTTAGAGGCTGGGAGATCTCAAACTGTGAGTAAGCAGACTGGATAGGTAGAGAGGAGGAACCAGAAAGGACAGAACAGATTGAGTCAATTTTTGATTTGAAGAAAGCCATGAAATTATTACAGTGTTCTTCTGTAATTTCTGTAAGTGGGGGAGTTTGTGGTTTAAGTGAATTTATAATAACAGAAACGTTCCTCCCGCACAAGGAAAATGCAATCGCTTGCATTGAGCTTGGCTACAGGACGAATATATGTAGTCCCCTTTATATTCACCTCAGCTGAGCGAATCCTGCCATCATCGTAGGGGTTTACTTTGGTTACCCCGTAAAACTGGCGAAAACGCCCCTTGGCAGCTGGGGGTCAACAATCATGACAACTTAGTCTGAAGTAAGGACTGAATTAGAGGTGTGCCACTTTCGACAAGGCTGAAGGGTAGGGAGGTAATTAAGGGTAAATTTAATCCAGAAACGATCAGCTAGTACTTGGGTGTGTTTCCAGTGCTGATGTCCTAGCAGGTCACTGGTGACATAAACTCCTTGTGGGAAGGATGCATCCCGCCGCTCCATGAGCAGGAAATTGGGTGTGATGCGATTGGGATGTGAGACATAGAGTAGCTAAGGGGCTTCAAGACGAGAATCCCCACAATTTCTATTAACACAGTCATCAGAGCCTCTTCTTGAACTGTTTGATCCTTTAGAGCCTCTTGGAAGAAGGCCATAGCCTATTGTATCTCCCTTCCCATGAATCACCGAAGTGTGGAATTTGAAGTTGATGCTCTGTTCAGCTAACTGTTCCTTTGCACTTGGCTCAAGTGCAGCAAAGGCTTCCTGCAGCCCTTGTTATCCTTCCTAAAAATTAGTGCCTCTGTCATAAAGAATTTCATATGGTTTTCCTCTTATCACCACAAAGCGTCGAGGGCAAGCAGAAAGGAATCTGTGTCCATACTGCGTAATAGATTTAAATGCAATCCCCTTGTGGTGAGGCATTTAAATATTATGCCTCACTTTTTTCATGGCGACACTTTTTATTGTGTATGGACCAAAATATTTGACTCTGGTGGACCAATATATTGGTTGGTTGATGCGTAGCCGTGCGGCTGGTAGGTACCCCATCTGATGAAAGACAGGTCTGCCGGGCCACTTGCGAGTCTACACAGTCGTGCTGGTGTTTCCTGACTACTTGTCGTCCATGAAGTAACCAATATGTCCTCCTTATCTCCGTAAATACACGGTCAGGACATGCATGTTGTAGATGGTTATTGTAGTCCATGACTAAGAGTTTTGTGACAGGATGGTCTCGGGCCGGCAAGATGGGGTGTATTGCCCCCTCCTTAAGATTTTCTGCCTTCAGGAGACAACCTCCTGCTCGGATCCCTCCTATAGTATTGTCAAACACCAGGGAGAATGACAGTAGGCGACTGCTAGGGCTCATAGATTTACCTTACTGTAGCATAGACACCGCTGCAGGGAAACTCTCTTGCTAAGATCTCCTTAAGAGGGAAACCTCTGTCTCGAGCCGACTAGGAGTTAGTCATGGGTGGAGCCGCCAGCCCATGTTGGGACTGGTATGTGGTATGTACCAGTTCCCACCATGGTTTGAACTGGGTTTGGTCAGGAACCCCCGGCGCTGATCACTTTGATGTTCACACAGAAGGTTGTGCTGCAAGTCTCCTCAGTTTTTTACAGGACTCACTGTCGGTTAACCGGCCAATCAGCTGAAGGCTGGTGAAAGAGTGGTGGCCCAAAGGTCCAGCAGATTTTTTTCCGTATCAGCAGAGTCAGTTCAGTCTGCAGGACCTTGGCCAGCTATGCTCTTGCCGGGGCTGAACACAGCTCTAGTTGGAGTATCCAGAGCTGTTTTATAGGTTCTACACGAGACCTTGCCATCAGGAATGCTACTTGAACTCTGCTTCCCCCGTCCTCAAATCTCAAATAGGCAAAAGCATTGTAGGCACTTTCCAAGAAGTCAGAGGCATGTCTGAAGTGTAACATTGTGGTTGGCGGATGTTCTCTAATCTCAACAACTTACTTTCCCAAGCTTGCCAACATGAAGGAGCTCATCAGTGATTGGCTCATGACATCCTCTCTCTTTCTTCCAGAGTTCCTGAACAAGGATCTTGGCTCCTGCTGTATAAGTTATAATGCATCCAACTGGGTCATACTGACTAGCCAGTACGCAGTTTACATGTTTCAATGTGGGTTCAGTTGATGGGATCGTATGATGTTTATACCCCTGTGCATCAGGCTGGCAACACCACAGGAGACCGAGTGTAGACTCCTGTAGGTCTGTCTTGACACATTGTATTTATTTGGCTTCTGTTGGTATGTGATAGAGAATCTCAGGCAGGTTACTAGCCGATAAAATAGTACAGCATGGGGCTAAAGGTGGTCCCTGAGTTGTGTTCCTTTTCACCATCACGCCACAGGAAACAGAGCAGCGGTTGGACCTCAGGGAGGAGACGCACCTGGTGAAACAAGCTGTGTATGTCTCCACTGATTGCCACGGCATATTCCCTGAGCCTCAGCAGCACGCCAAGTACATTGACTCCAGAGTTGACCCAGGAAGTAGAATGTTATTAAGGGAGGTATGCTGATGCTTAGATGTGTAGTTGAAGACAACTCTGGGTTCACCGTTATAACAAACTCATTTTAGTCGCTCGTCTCATTAGCGTTGGTCTTCACTGCATATCAGCTCTCTCCAATTAGTGGATCACCTGATTGTACACAGCAAATTTCTCAGGTTTCTAGGGACACGGCGCTCTGTAGCTCTGAGGAATGCTATAACAGCAGTGGGAAGTGCATGTAAAAGGAGTCCATTCCGTTTACGCAAGAGTAGAGTAGCATAGTGGGACACACCGTCAACTGTGACACGGGCAGTCCTTTGCTCCAGTTGTTCTAGGGCAGGAGTCTACACTCCTTTCCGATTGTAGAACAGCAGCCGGTAGTATGATTCTTCTTTCTGAGCCATCATCCAGAACTGCATATGTGTTTGTTGACATCTTCCCGTCATCCAACAAGACACCTATAATATCTCGACTTTCTTTTCAAGCCACTCCGCTAGACCTGGTAGAGTGTGTGTCCTACTGCTGCCACTGTGGATGATGTTAAAGCAGTGTTCAACGACTGCATCTCTGAAGTTAGTCGGTAGTTTGTTGAGTGAGGTGTCACCATGGGACCCACACATCAGTTCCGATGACGAGGGACTGCCAACTATATGTATCATGGGTATGGAACGGGTTGGTATGGCTGTGAAGCAGGCTGCCAATACCTGTGTAATGCATTATATTACTTTTCAAAAGGGGCAGGCGCAGACTGAGATAGAAAAAGAAGGAGCCACAGAAGCCACAGGCTGCAATAGTGGAGCCGGAGGCAAAGGCTGAAGCACTGAGACTGGAGGCACATGCTGAGTTAGTAAATTAGGAGTCACAGAAGCCGCATGCTGTAATAGCGGAGTGGGGGGGCACAGTCTGAGGCAATGAATCTGGAGTTACAGGCAGCGTCAATGAAGCAGGGGATGCGGGCCGTGAATGCAAGGGGGACTCCAGATGTGCTGATGGTGCTGATGTAAGCTGAGCTGGAAGAAGAGAAGCAAGTAAATCCCTCGCTCTTGCGTCAGGGCTTGGACACTGGACTGGAGTTACCAGTTATAACTGAGGGAGGCTACAGTATTCAGGCTGATATGCAGCATAGTGGTAGGAGGGATATGAAGGATGAATTCTTTTCTGGATATGAAATGACTCTTATGTGGTCCAATTCAACTTCAAGCCCTCTCATCTGCTGAGCAATTGTCGGCGAACATATCTCAAGATGCTGAAATCTATCATCTGGACTCTGAACTGGCCAAAGAGCAGCTACAGGATAGCTAGGAAGTCCCTCCTGGCTTGATGGTACAACATAGGTTGACTGTGGTGGTCACACTGGGCTCATCATAGAGGGGTAAAGACGTTGGCATTGGTAGCTGAGTTCAAAATCCTTCAGATGTCGGGAATACATCGCATGGACGAGGACTGAGTGGTGGCTGCCCATATAAAACTCTCTTAATCAGGCCAAAGCACAGCTTGTATAGATCTGGCTAAAAGGACCACTTGTGAAATACATATGAAGAGATGCTGGCATATACAAATCTGGTATAAGTCTTCTGATAGAAAATGCATGGCTCCAATAAGTCCACAAGGGATCTCCCTTGACTATGAAATAATCCTGCAGCATGTGTTGAATATGGCACATTACACAGGTAGCAACAACGTTGTCAACATACCGTGTAATCACATCACCAGTTTGTAACAGATGTTCAGAAATATGCAGAAGAAAGAATGTAAACCATTAGGCAGTATCACAACAGAACAATGGAACTACTGTCTATTAGTGAACAATATATATATTACTGACCTTACTTTAACTACCATGCAATTAACAAATTATGGACAGCAATAAATGTAACACCTATTACATTTAATAAATAATAATAATAATAATACATTTAATTCCACACAGTGCAGAAAATCAACAATGACAAACAAGATAAAACACTTAGTTTCATTCACGCACAACTTTTAGAAACCGATATCAACCTGTTCAAAGTCTCAACTCGTCTTATTAAACTAAGATTGCGCAGTGCGCATGTTGAGCGACGTCACGGCCTATTGATTCAGTTCAATTATTATGTTGGTAGTACCCACAGGAGAGTCAGAGCAAGGAAATTTTGCACAACAAGGGAGCTGAGGCACATGGGATCATAGCTGTGTCCAAATTAGTCATCATCAGTTCAGTAACAGCCTGAACTGATATGGTAAATACATTAAATTCCACCTGAATCCATCTTGAGTTTGTGCTCACATCAGAGCAGACAACAGCCAGTATGCTAGTTGTTGTCATTTTTTGCATCCCGCTGAAGCAGGCTTCCAGAGGATCTGAGAGGAGCTGAAAACATTGTTATTTGTAAACATTAAATGAAAAACAAATCTTCTCCATCCCACTATTAAGAAATATCTTTATGGTTTTAGTATTTACACTTATTTATTCTGCATTTTGTCCTTTCAAATTCCATTTATAACTTTCAAAATGATTTCATTTTCTAATAACAAATATGTATTACTTGTAATGTCTAATAAGATTCTTGTTTGTGTTATCTTTTATTTCTTTTGTCTCTACTCTTTTTTAACTTCCATCTTGGCTCTGATTGGTGGGCTGTGGTTCTACATCCTTTCTGTATTTACTTATTTTATCAAATAAATCAGTGAAACACCTTTAAAAGCACAAAAACTGTTTGAAATGATATTTCTAAAAATTAAAGTTGGATTGATTGACCTACAGCATAACCTTATGTTAAGCTTAATTAATGCTTGTGTCATCTAGAGTCAGAGTCAAGGACTTAATCAATACCGTGCCAGGATCCAGGTGTGGGATTCGTCATATGCGTTGTTTCAGTTAACATAACTCCTGTACCACATGCTCCCTGCCTTCTCTCTCTTCCCATGCCTGTGGGACGAGGGAGGGGGTATTATTTTCAGTGGTACCACAACGTGAAACAAAGAATGATATACGTTATCTGTACGCGCCACTATTGACCCATGTTTTTACAGAGTAAATCATTTTAGCCACACGATGGACATTGTTGATTCTTGGATAGGGAGGGGTGAGCTGTGATGAGCTGTAGTTAGACTAACCTAACTAAGTTTTATTTGGAACTAATACCCATTCATTCCTCATCAAAGAGGACAAGATCCCCCTTGTGTGAGACACAAAGACAAACAAGAAAAACATGGGCAAAAAGAGAAAATCAGTAACTTTAAATCATGCCTGAGAAGGAGAATAAGCTTTATATTATACTGTTGTCACATATTTGTAAGTGGCAAACTAATAAAAAGGTTATATAAAAGGCAAAAAATATATACAACAAATCGTATCAGTCAAAAATCCTTTTGGCTATAAAAACCAATGTGTAAGTGACACCAGAGGTGAAGAATAAGAAACACAGCTACGTATAGCTAAAAAATTATAAACTATGGAGGCCCTTAAGTCGAATGAGGAGATTTATTTGATAATGTGTGCACAAAATAAATGTTTTATTCAAACAAAACACTAACTTGAAATCCTTTTTGTGGTTCTTCAGCGGCTGAGTGAAAAACGGGTGTTGATGATGAAGTGCAGACTTCACAGTCACTGTTTGCAGAGTTTGAAACAACAATACCCTGATGAAATTAGTATTTACGGCGGTCTCTGGCAGAAAACGAGATAGAAAGGGTCCTAACTGTCGTTAGCAAAACTCCATCGGGAGACTTACCCATTTACATTACGTTTCATAGGTTAGAAACGTTTAACAGAGGTTGCCTCTTCATCTACCGGTAACTCGGTGAATTACACTTACATCACGAACAGATGTGTGCATGTTTGAGCGGAGAAACAAAGATGGTATTGTAAGAAGATTTACTGCAAGAGACGAAGACTGGCTCGCCTTTCCCTCTGAAAAATCGATCCCACCATGAATTTGCGACTAAGCATGACTTCAAACAATGTATTGTCAATGTAAAACATGCATTTTTGTTTTATTGTCCAACACCCCAAAAAATGTACTTTCTAAGTCTGTACTCTGAAAGAAGCATTTGCGGGACATTACGACACATAGTGTTGGAGCACAGAAAAAATTAACAGAGTGAGAGCTGCTCTGAATTTCTTCAGCTTTATGAATACTATGTAAAATTTGATGAAGATTTGAACTATAGCCCCATCTAGTGGACAAATTTGGAACCTGTAACAATTCCTCACGTTCTCAATAATTTGGTTGGAAGCCTCCCAAACTAACAAGTGACCCAAGTGTTGTAGGGGGATATGGTACTGAAAACTGTCTTGTTCAAGAGCTGGAGACACATTTATGCAGAAACCATGTCCAGTAAAAATGGACTCAGTTGCATTCTCTCAAAAAATTGGGAAACCGATTTCACCCAAATTACCACATAAAGTAGATAATTCAATTTAAGTTGTTGTTGCAAATTGATATATATTTTTTTAATGGTTTGATGATTTATTTACAGAGTAGCTTCGAGGCAATCCGTTTTCTGACTTTTTTTTCAAGCCTCATATTTTACAGAGCAATGTTGGACTGTATTGTATGATATGAGAGTCAGGTTCAGGTTCAGGTCACCCACTTGAAAATAAATATGCCAGTAATATTCATGAACAGTTTTGCGGAAAAGATGATTGACTATTCATTACCATACGGTGGGAGACAGCGCTCCATAAAACAAAAAACTCCCAGTGGAATTTAGATCAATGTTTAGATCAAACATTGGTTTGTGGCCTGTCTCGCCAGCTCTTGAAAGACATCTGTTGAGATACTTTATTTGAACGTGCAGCATTAACTCAAACTCACATTTAGCCAACCCATATTGACCTGACCTGTCGGAGAAAAAGCAAGACAAATAGCTACTCAACATTTTATAAACCGCAGAGCCCCTGAGGTCCCATAAGGAGATTTTTATTAACCTTAATTAATATCTTGTTACCACAATAAAATAACATAATATAAAATATTGTGTTCGTGCAAGATAAACAATTTGTACACACAAGATAATAACTTGTGCAAATAAGAGAAACCACCGTTTCTCAAGATAAATATATCATAGCATGTTGGGGATTATATAGGTGGAGTTATCCCGGCGTGCTTGGCGACAGTTGTGTTCTGCACCGTGAGTGACTTTCCTGTTCATGTTAGTTACTTTCCACGTTGGTTCGGTGTGTTCTGTTCACTTTTGATTGTGTTGCCAGTTGAGTTGTTACAATAAAAAGCTCTTCCTGGTTCAGCGTTCATCTGTGCCTGTGTCTTGCACTGAAAAGACACAGCAAACACACTTCCAGCCACTGCGATAGTCACCAACAGCGTTCCAAGTATCACCTCCCTGTCGACCTCAAAGCTACCACCAGAGTCTCCCCGGCAGGGTGTGATTAAAATGCCACATTAGAATGGGGAAGTGTCACCAGAGACCCATCTCATCTATGTGCAGCTGGCCGCGCAGTTAAACAACTGGTCAACAGAGGAGACAGCTGGGCAAGTATCCCCTTTCCCTTGAAGGCAAAGCCCTACAGTTTCTCACAGATTCTCCAACCACAGGAGTGACGCGGCTGGCAGGCTATTGAGAGAGAGCTGCAACCTTGCTTTCACCGCAGTGCCTATGCTACACAAGAAGAGCTAGCTCTCCGAGCCTTTTATCTGGTTCTCCAGCCAGAACGACTCCAAGAACACATCTGCCTGTGTGCACCAAACACTTTGACTAAGGAACTGAGTGAAACAGCTACTGGATCACGTGCTGCTGGGCGCAAAGATGAAGGTGCGATCTACCAGGACACCAGTCTACCACCAAAACCACCACGAAGCGGAGCCAGGATAGCCAATTGGCGATCTATTGGGGGGATGTTACCATTGGGGAGCCAGGAAATATTGCACACTGCTGCCCAGCACCAGCCCCGAGAAACCCAGCTCCTCAGCCATCGTCAATCTAGGATGGGATGGCAAAATGGTAGAACTGCCAGCCAGGACACCCAATTCCTACCTTACCAAATCGTATCTACGACTCGGCTGCCTCAGCCGGATTTATGGAGTGTATGTGGATTGTGAAAAACAAATTCAGGTGAGCCAACATACAGGACCCCTCCATCATCGGAGTGAAAGTGCTTGGAAACTGCTATCTTTGGTGGATATGCCCGGAGTCATACTCTTCCTAGGTTCAGAAGCCATAGCACTCCAAACTGCCTGTGAAGAAGGGCTGCAACACTTCAGAGTAATGCGGCTACTGCCAGCGATTGGAGAAATGAGATGCAGCGGCCCAGATGATAATAGCACTATGGGTTACCCCAGTGGATAATGACGAGCAACAAGACAGCAGCAACGGTGGGCTTCAGGCATCATCACCACGACCGCTTCGATGTGTTGGGGGCCCTCTAATTGTGAATGACTGTTGACATCCTGGGCCACCTTCCCTACAAAAGAACATGGTAAACGCTACATTCTGGTGGCCATGGACAACTTCACCAGGTGGTCTGAGGCCTATGCTGTCCCTAATCAGAGTGCTACCACCACTGAAGAGCACCTAAGCGGAGATGTTCTGGTGGTTTGGTGTGCCAGGGGAGGTACACGGCAACTAGGGGCGATTTTAAAGCCCAGTTGTTCCATGTGGTCTGCCGACAAATGGGCATCAAGAAGACCCAGACTACACCGCTACATTCTCAGGGCGACAGAACGGTTTAGCATTTCAACCCCACCCTGGCCACCCAACTCGCTATCTTGGTCAGTCGCCAGCAGTGAGACTAGGACTTGCACTTGCCCTGGTCCTGTGGGCATACAGGACAGAGGTTCTGGAGTCTACCAAGTGCAACCCTGCAGCGCTATTGATTGGATAAAAGCTCTACAAGCTGGTGGACTTGGTGGACCAGAGGTGGGAGGTTCTCGAGAGACTGTCCGATGTTGAGTACTGAGTGCAGCTGGTCTAGAGGAACCGGATGGTTGTGGTTGCGACAGTTGTGTTCTGCACCCTGAGTGAGGTTCCTGTTCATGTTAATGAGTTTCTACTGTGGTTCACTGTGTTGAATCAATGGTAAATGTGTTGCTGTGTGAATAAAAAGCATTCCCGGCTCAGAGCTCATCTCTCTGGCTGTTTCTTGCACTGAAAACCTCAATCCTACCACCGTATCGTTAACACAATATCAAAATTTGTTTGTACAATATAAATATATTGTTCCCACAAGGTAATGACTTGTGATTTTGAGATAATTGTTCCCACAAGATCAATTACTTCTGCACACAAGATTAAGATTCTGTTCCCACGACATAGACATCTTGTCACAAGATAATTATGTTTTTCCCACAAGATAACTTGAGCTTACAAGATAAACATCTTTATACCACGTGATAAAAAAGGTTCTGCTCACGAATTAAAATAAATGATCCTATTGGGACTTTAGAAGATCTGTGATAAACGCTTTTAATAAATGCACATTCATGTTTGAGTTAAGATTCCAGACTGTATCCAGAGTTTATAAAAAACTTACATACATTGACATATTTAGTATATGGTGCCAAAAAGCAGACCCCCTTAGACCACCTATAGACTTACCTATTAAAATGTTTGAATGGGTTAGAAACGTGTATGAGAAGCGTTCACTTCATCTGCAGGTAACTCGTTGGACTACAAAGTACCACTAAGTGTCAGTGTGAACAGATACAAGCAATGCTATTGTATTATGAGTGAGAGGAAAACTCACTAATCTTTTCGTCTGAGAAATTTTTTCTTGACCGAATCTTAGGTCTCTGGATGACTCATAAAGTTGTGCAATATTTGTGCAATTTTGCGTTTTTTGTGCTGTTTATTTTTTGCCAAAAATTGACAGAGTTTGCATCCTAAAGGTAGCACGTGGGCGAAAAAAAAGAACAAAAATACAAGTGAGAGCTCTGTATTTCTTCTTAGTGCAGTTAGATTAAGAATGTACTCTGCCGCCATCTAGTGGACATATAATAGACATATATATACTATATAATATATAATAATGATATAATAGTAAATAATATTATCATCATACCAAAAGTACAACAAAACATTTTACAAATTTCAGTTTGCAAAGCAAGACAAAACAATCTAACAAACAAAAAGGAAATAATACTTTTTTACAGTCCATTTTTGGTTTCTTCTGTTTCCTTTTGCGATTTGAAGATTTGTTGTTTTAAGGTGAACCAAAACACTGTAAATTTGATAAGGGCAAAAACCCCCAATATATATATATAATAAATGAATGCAGGTCAAACTACAACTACAATACTCAATCAATGAAATGGATTAGAGTAATATAGTCATTTAAATTAGCACAGTTGAAAATACAACCTGCATTGCAATTTTGTGTACTGTTATTGTATTTTATATTTGGGATACATATTATATTTCCGATTTTAAACGAGGTTTATTGTAACACCAGCAGGGGGTGTTCTAGTACTGTGCTTGTAACTGTAGTTCCTTTTATTTATTTTTTTATCCTACTCTATCGTCGTAATTTAATAAAGTAATGAATTTCATTGTATTGCATTTACAACTCAAGAATATAAAAAAATAATATATTTATTAATTTTTACTGTGCATATTGTATGTAGATGAGAGGGATTTCATAATTCTGATGACAAAAAGGTTTCTACCTAAGATATCCTCCTATTTTAGACCAATTTTACACCAATGTCTGACACCTTTTAAAACATAGAAGACACCAATCTGGATCAAGAATTTGTCCCCATTTTGACATAGTGTGTCCCCCCTCGGCAATGCATCAGTCAGGTGTGGTCATAAATCTACTTTCACTTTAATGAGTGGAGAGGTAATCAACAAGAAGTGACGCCAGGCGTAGTAATAAATTCTGCAGGAGTAGTAATTGGGGTTTTGAAGGGTCAGAGGACTGTGCTTGTAACATAAACACTCTGTCATATGCTTCTCACATTGTGGTTCTAATCTTATGCGCTAATGTTTCTTCCATTAAAGCATTCAATCAATCAAAACTAATGATTTTATAATAAAAATATGCATATTGTGCTACACATTAAATGATTAGATAGAGCCAGGATTTAAATAATACACAAAATATGCTATGTTAATGTTGTTATTCGAGCTCATCTTATCCTTCATTTGGAAAACATAATCATGTAGCACATCTATGCTGTTAAATGTGCGGCTTAATTGAAACATTATTTCAGAGAGAAACTCTGCAGGATGTGGGTGTGGTCGAATGAATGTAAAGATATCATCATTCATTGTGCACAACCACAACAAATCCACTTTTTGTTTGGCTGAATCTTAATTACTGTTCGTCACTGGCCAACAAAGTAGATAGAATTAATGGACAACTGAGGGCCGAAAGACAATTCAACGAAACACAACAAATGAAGGAAGAGAGCCCCATAACAAGCAAAGCTGGTGATCAGAGGAGATCGTCAAAATGGCCCAAATAACAAAAGAATGTGCCCGGAGGGGAGGATTACATTTATCAGGGCTGCAGAGCTGCCACGCAGACATAGACGGGATCAGAGAAGGATAACTCACAGAAAGCTGGCTTAGCCAAAAAGGAAAGAAAAGCCCAAACAATCTGAATAACAAAAGAGTAAATGCATGAAATAGGAGAGAAAGTTTTTTAATTATTTTTGTTGTATTTGTTTGAGGTGAAATTGCTAATTATTTCAACAATGATTCTGTAAAATAGTTATCTCCAGAAAAGATTTGCTCATACCTTTTACGCTGTGCAGCATTTTTAAATGAATTAATTAGGCGATCACAGTAATTACTGTTTATATTGTTGTTAATGAGCCCAAAGGCAAGTGAGCTGCACTCATCCAAATTACACTCATGAGGCACGGAGCCAAGAAAAGGTCCAAACCAGAGAGCAGCACGTTAAATATTCTCCGAGTCTTCCTGCTGATGAGCCAATTGCAAACGGATCTACAGATTCCCTTTCAATGCCTTTAAATGTGTAAATCTATTTTAGCAATTCTATTTTGATAGTAAAATAAATAAAATTACAACTTTAAATGTTAAAAGGCCATCCCAGCACTATTGATATGCCATGCCGTATAAAAAGGGCCTCAGATCACAATCACTGTGCCATTTTGATCATTTCCCTCTTTCATTTCTCATTTTGTCAGCCGTCTATCTCAGAGTTTTCCTTTCCCCGTCTGTCAAATTGGTCTGACATTTACAGGCTGCATCTTGCTTACATTGTGTTCCATCACACGCTGCCGCTATCTGACGCACAATAGCTGAGCGCTATAATGCAAAGGTCTTATTGTAAATACGACGATTCCATCAGGTGTAATCAGGTTTGAGAGAATCACGTGGATCCAGAGCTGAGAAAAGTCTGTCTTTTCAATTCTTTTATCAGTGGAAATTTCAAAACAATGAAGTCCTAGTGCTTTTAGAGTATAGACTGCTAAAAGGTCAAAGAACACATTACACAGTTTTTTTTTTTAGTTTTCAGTGGGGTTATGACCAAATACTCTTATGTGTCTTCCTAGTGAGATTTGAAGTCTGCAACCTGTCTTGGTTCAATCTATTTGTCTGTTTATATTCTTCTGAAAATAATGTTGTGCAAAAAAGGTCATAATATTTTGTGGTTGCACACATTTGACATACCATGAGGGTCAAATTCACCCCCTTTGTGAAATCACCAGGAGTTAGCACTCGTGGATTACGTCTACTCCCTTTGTTCACTGCCTCGACCTTTTGACCTGTTTGTTTCCGTTTTGCCTTGAACACCAACAGGGACACCGTTGCCCCTTATAATAAGCTATGTTTTTCCAAAAGCACAATCTTGTGTAAGCAGTTAGTAAGAATACATTTTATTAGATGTATATATGTAGATGAAATTGAAGCACATTTATGATACTAGACATTTAATAATAATAATAACAATATAATCTGTATTTATATAGGGCCTTTCAAGAGACCCATTGACCCTTTCCATAGTTTACATTTACATATTTAAGTAGAAGAAGTAGTGATTTCTTAGTGGCGTGTGATTTGGCTTTAATGCATTTGACATGTGACTTGCTGTCTTTTTGGAATCAAGTAGAAGTAGAATAAGTAGCGATGTCTTTGAACCTGGACCATTTCACTGTATGAACATTAGTGTGTCTGTGTGTGAAGCACTTTGCATGTTGCTAAAGCTACACATCGGTATGAATAGCAGTAATAGTAATATTAGTAATGGTAGTATTGCATTTTCTGCATAGAAAATAGCCAGGTTGCCATGGTTACAGTCTGAGGTCATTGAGATCTTTTTTTTTTTTTGTTCTAAGATGGATAATGCACCATTCCCAATCAAGCTGCACTTTTTGAATTAAAATTTTATCTACGCTCTCAAAAAGGTGGGATTAGATACAGACAAAAAAAGGTTCAGGGTAAAAAAAACTTTGTGGTAATGATAATAATAACAGGAACAAGTTTACTGAATAGCAGTCAGTGCGTTGAGAGCCTCACACTGCAACACACCAATATCTTTTCCAATAATAATTAGAATGAGTAGATGGCAGCAGTGAGTTGCATGTGGTAATCCTACCATTATTTTTTGTACTGAAAAAATCACCACTGTTTTCAGTGAAAAAACTGAGAGATGGTGCCGTGAGAAAATATAAAGAACTAATGCAGCAGGTTACCTAGTAACCAGAGGCGCCAACTGACCACAGACTGTGACAAACTACTGTTTAACATGACAGAAGAATTAGAGATGCTGTAATGTTTTGTCTAGGTTTGCACTAAAACCCCCTCAGTAAAAGTCTGCTGCTCCAGGTGCCACTTGAACTCCCAACCTCGGCATAACTCTGCAAGCTACTGTTTCATAAGTGCCGCGCTCTCCAGACCTTTGTAGCCCTCCTGAAGAGGATAGCTGGCTAAACGGAGCTGCTGCATTGTTTCAAAGCTGTTTAAATATCGCTGCATCGTCACCGCATCGGAAGTTGGTTCTAAACCGGCTTCCAACAAGGTCAACCAGAGGTTAAAATGTGAAGTATTAAATGTGTTGAGAATACGTCCATAGAGTCCAGCTCTGGACCATCCAAAGAAACAAACATTTTTCTTGTTTTTCTTTTCTGTGGGCTTTGAAAAAGGCACTGCATCTTCACGAGTAGAGGTGTCCACACTAACTTGATCAAACGGAGGTGTTAAAGGTGTTGGTGGTGCTCTCTGCAGTGACTTCATCGGAGGTTAATAAATTAAAATAAAAGCTAACATGAATGGCAATCTGGAGCCAAGTTTTAGGGGAGCTCAAAAAGTTGCTTAGTTTGCCTAACCTGACAGTGTGTGAAAATCATAATTAGGCTTTCACTTTGAAAAGAACTCTTCAGGATTAACTGAACCCCTTAAGATCCACAGCCAAAAGTTAATTTTAAAGATATTTTGAAAGATGTTATCTAGGCTGTCCATGCAATTCATTACTAACTTCTGAGAAAAAGTTACATTTCCAAAATAAAAAGGCTATAAATGTTTTAAAAAATCAAAAGGTATTTCAGAACTACACAGGGCGTGAATTGAATTTCATAACAAAACAATACTGTACTCAGCCAAGTATTGTCCTGAATACAATGAAAGCCTCTATATTTAGTCAGAGCCATGTCCAGCCTTGAACAACCCCCCCCCCCCCCCCCCCCCCCCCCCCTAAATTCTAAATTAGAATAATCACAGACTCAATTACTATGACAATGTGTTTTGAAAGTACCCAGAAGAAAGTGGCAGGTAAACGTATGGGGTGATGACGTCACCATCTTATCCCACACCAAGGTCAGCTGTTGACACTTTACCACCATCAGCTGATGGAGAGCCTTGATGGTAGAAGAAGTTCTGGTTAAAGATGCTTTAACAAAGCGTTTTAATGGCGTATGAATTCTGTTGAAACACCAGGCCAGATGTGTGGGTAGGAACAGAGAGGCCAACTGATTCCGTTCAGACCTTCCTTTTGAGAAGAATAGCATCATGATTACAAAAAGTATCCAGACTACTGCTCCGTCCCTGAGTGGTCTGTACAGGACTTGTCTGCGTTAGATACAGAATAACTAGAAAATCTGTGAAAAGAATAAATGTATTGAAGAAAATGAATGTGTCTGACAAAGATTGGGTTTATAGCCGTTTGCTGGATCTGACAGCGACCAGATAGACCTACATTATATACATCTCAGCTCACTGTTTGGGATTGTCCAAGGCCATTTATTCATTCATTTTCTATAAGTTCTTGTCCTCTTCAGGTCGACTAATCTGAATAGCAGATTTAAAGTGGCCAAAATGCTTCACAGCGTAGATCACACAATGCCACAAATTGAGATAAACTACAATTACAAAAATATTTACTACTAAAAGCTTATGATCAAATAAAGAAAACATTGTAAACAGATATAACACTTAAGCCATAAAGCAGACAAGAAAGGCGGAGTAAGACATTGTATGTGTGTCTAAAAAAGTCCCTTATCACCTGCATTGTACAAGCAATCCCCCGATTGAACTCCTCAAATTAAATGAGAAGTTATGTCTGAAAAAGCGCTTTTTCAAAATAAAAGAAGTTTACTTTAGTGAATAAAATATGACCTATTAGAGTAAAAATATGATTTATACAAGACAGTCCTCTTCGAGCCGATACATATGCACCAACATTGAACTAAATCGGACCAATGGTGGTGAGATTATGGTCTGAAAGCATTTGAAAATAGAGATCCCCCTAGTGTCAGAAATATACAACCAACCCTTCCCAAAGTCATTAAATGTTTTCTTCTGACACACATCTATGTGGGTAGAAAATTTGAAAATGACCCATTAAATGGCGGCAGCGGATGACGATTCAATCTTAACTCGTGCTTTTTAGGGATATAATAACGCTTCAGACGCATTGTATGAATATGACCATTTAAAATAAGTGTAAAAAAATGTAATCCAGCCCCCAGCTACCCTGAACAATAAGATAAAGAATGAATGAATAACTGGATTGAATTATGATGATGTATTTGGCAAGGGTCGTCCATTTTATTTATGAAGTAGATCCGGATGTAGATTTTCAATCTAGGTTTAAAATTTGAGAATGATCCATATAATATTTTTTGATATATATCCGGATAACAGTGTTTTTTCTTCGCCTTGAGTTAAGTTCCCCCTAGTGTTGGGAATATACAACTGACCTTTACCAAATTGAGTCAATTCTTCCTCACACTAAGGTTTATGTGGGTATAACATTTGATTAGATCGGATAGGTGCTACGGTAACGTGGATTAAATCACGAATCCACATAAAACTGAAATAAAACGCTTTGAAAAGTCAAAATATTAATAAACGCAACTAATTATCATCTTAAATATATATGAATAGTTTGTAGACGCTATAATGGTTGCTCTGGAATAGTGAGATCCTAGACTGCAGGCAAAGACACCCATTTATCCCAAACCAGATAAATTGTTAAAAAACCCGCAGAAAGAAAAGTAATGTAGGTAATGTACATCTTGTGCAGAATGGATTGTGTTTGAATTATATACTATGAACGACAACGAAAAGCAGCAAAATCCAACTGTCAAGAAGTTCAAACTAGACAGAATGAACACCAACCCGAACAAAAAATAGAATAGATTGCCTTTATTTGCCATTTCATGGCTGTCAAACAAAATCCGGTATTTCTCCTCTCAGTTGTATAAATATGTGCAAAGAGATTGAAAGCACCATTAGTAATAAGCATATATGCAGTAGATAATAATAAAATAATAATAAAAGCAACCATGCACATAACATGTCCAACATAAATCAATTCAACTTATATACTAATATATACTCAGCGATATAAAATGGACTAATATTCTCTTCTATTATATGGATGTACAGTCTCAGGATATGACTACACTTTGTGTTTTAATAGCCTTCAGTTGTTTGATGGCATATGGGTAAAACCTACTACTAATGCCTTCCAATGGGCAACAGAGTGAAATAATGGTTGCTGAGGTAATATCTGTTCCTAACTGCTGCCCAACGCTGACTTTGGGTTCTGTCTTTGCCCCAGGAAAAGGTTAACTGTGGGCTGGTGATGTCCTGTACACAATTACTGGCTATTTGAAGAAAATACCATCAAGTAGATACCGATTCATTTTCTTTTGACTGATGAATTAATGAATTTAGCAAACGTCCTCAAGCTTCTACAGATGCTGTGAGCACACAGGAGTATGGGTCGGTGTCAGTGTGTGAGGTCATACAGAGTTGATGGAGTCTGCTTGCTTCCTGTGGTAAACGAAACAGGGAGCAGATCCTTCTGTCGCCTTGGTAACCATCATGTTACCCCTTGCCTCAGATAAGCAAACACACCAACTTGTCTGTCTCCACAGATACTGCTTTAATGCTCAAAAGCAGCATTAAAGCAACGACTGACATATTCATGTTAAAAACAAACAGCGAAATTAATGAAAATCTGAGTCAGTGACCGGCAGCACAGCCAACGGTTGACTGAGAACAAACCAGCTCGGATGTTGGTGATACTGAGCTACTTGATTTCTACTTTATCAGAAGAAAGGAAAATGCCAAATCATTTTACACACAGCATTCATTTGTCAATATTATGTTTCTCTATTTTAGGAATGACATGAAGCATTTCTCCTGTCATAATTATTACATTTATGAGATGCTTTCTTATGTATTCCCTTCTGTATCCTGCAGAGAGTCCAAATCAATATTCGCTGCAAGGGATGCTAATTAGCTCTCAAAATGAATTCAAAACAAAGCAATTTTTGAAATGGGAGGTATCTGCAGTTCTGTAGAAGAAGGTGAGAACGTTGATCTCAGTCTGTGTTTGGGCCGACGTCCAGCAGCTGCAGCACCAACACAAATCAGGAGCATTGATTGAGACACGGTCTCAAACAGTTCTGACTGGGACCAGATGGAGCGCAAGACCCCACGACACACACACACATACACGTACACTCACACAAACACGCACACACGACTCTTGAGGACGGAAATCCACTGTTAAAGTGACAAAAAGCTGCACTGGAAGCTGTTTAATCATACGGGTACCGCAGGTCTGCTAAGACGTTATGCATGACAATAACAATATTAATAAAAGGGACATTCTCAGAAGGAAATATTATAATACAAAGTAGTACTGCACACCTCAGAAAAGATTGTATTTCCACAAATTAACATTCATTAAAATAAACAAAAACTGTTAAAAGAGAGACATTTTCTAATAACAGAGATGGCATTTCTGCATATTAAGAAAAAATGTGTGCAATTACTTGAATTTTGCATGTCAGTCACAACCCCTCCTCTCGCTCCCTCTCTTCAGATGTTTATTTAAATAGATTCTCTGTAATTTATGTGTCTCTCTGCCTTATTGTTCTTTGAGGGTGATATTTTCCTGTGATGAAAGACAGAGAAGGTCAATTCGAACAGAGACTCTTGGGAGAGAGTGGGGCGGGCTGAGACCCTATTTGTGTGCATGTGTGTGTGTGTTTAGCTGTGTGTATGTACATTGCCTTACCTTAATTTCAATACAATGTGTGATTGGATGAATAGTTGTACGTGTTTGTATGTGCATGTGTGTGTGTGTGTGTGTATCTAATATGCTTTATTTTACCATCAAATTTTATTTCACATTCTGTGGAAAGTAAATCTATGAACCTGACAGATTGAACATCACTTCTAGTCAATTTACTTTAAGTAAACAGCAATTAATTTCATTTTGATTTAAATAAAAATTAATGCATGTAATTGTGCATGAAAATTACATTGTGCAAAAAGCAATACAAATAAATGTCGTGTTCACTTCCAATTCTTATCCGTTGTAAATTTTAAGTACCTCTACTTAACTTAATTACTTTCAAAAAAGAAAGATAAGCATAACTTTGCTTTCCATTTATGACTTTAATAAATGATCACTCCCTCAGAGCATTACTGTTTTCTTGTTTTTGACAGAACATCCCCTGGGTTTCTTTGGACGGCATTGTAGAAAATATGAAATGACATAGATGTTCAACCCATCCAGCATGTCCCCCCTCCCACCTGTAATGACACCGGCAGCCATTTCTAACCTGTGGGGGATAAGATGTTGAACACAACCAACATACAGGGAAGTTTCTCCAGACACAACAGTGAAAAACATCATACACTACAGCTTTCACATATAAAAAACACAAACACAATTACTATACATATCCGGAACATGGATTACGTATCATAAAATTGTCAAACACTTGAGAAGAATGGTAGGAATTATGGATCTCCCACTGCACTAGTCAGAACTTGATATCTTATAAGGGTGTTCATACTAGTGGTGTGCGATATCAAGTGAAACACAGTCAGTGTTATCACCGATACCGATCCAGTATCGATAATTTGTGCAAAAGATTCATTTGTTCATAAAAGGGAAACAAAGTCAACTATTTCTGATGGTATCTGCGATGACATCAGATCAGTGGCGGCCGTGGATTTTAAAAATGATGATCCTGTATTTCTTTAAAAATAGCTGAATTGCAAGGCGTACACCCTACATGGGTCGCCAGTTCATCATTGGGCCCACACATAGATAATTGTTATGGATAATCAATGAATGAATTAGACGCTCGTATAGGACACCGCTGCCTTTCAGTTCAATTAGACATTTTTTTCTGCTGACATGGAGGTCAGTGCTGAAAGCATAGGCTGCCTATTCCTATTCATCCGATAAATTTTCATTTGTCAATCTGACAGGAGGAAGGAGTAGGAAGAAGGAGTTGCCGATGAATGGAAGAGACTGAAGGGATGCTGCGTGAGTACATCAAATGAACGGCCACTGCGTGACATAGGAGTTACAGGAGTGAAACTCAGACGCTCTGTCAAAGAACTGCCAAAAGGGCAGCATTTGGCTGTGGCTGAGGAGTAAGGATACGAGATGGGGTTCTGACTAACCCAAAGGCCAGCTACAGGGAGGAGAAAGGAGATGTACCGGGATAAAGGAGCGAAACGTTGATGATCGGTGACGGCCCTTCGGCGGCCCCAAGGGCACCGTTGGAGGTGCTGCAGGCGGTAGAGTCTAGCAGCTTCAAACACCTACCTGTCTTTTCAACTGCTGAAAATAACCGCTTGACAGAGATAGTACATTAGTATGAACCGCTTTCCGCATAGGTAGTACTGACGCAAAAGAACACAGCAAAAACAACAAATTTGAAAAGTGAACAGTGACAATCCTTGCCAAGAGAAGTAGTTCGTCTTTTTCTAGATCCGGCTGATTGGGTCTTTGCCTTCTACTGTGTTTGAAGTGAAAATGAAAAGATACTTTAGCCACAGTTTACTAAGTGTTAATATCGATTTTGATATGAAATATCAATTCTAGAAGAGAAACATTAGGATTGGAAGTATCAATATTTTAGTAATCGATCCGCACATCACCAGTTCGTACTACTCGGGACTCTTTCTCATCAAACACTCTGCAGAGAAAACTCATGGGTGAGTGACCAGAATATAAATACAGTACACAACACCATTACCGCTATTAACACTAAATCACAATCAAGTTCTCATACTTTGATATCACATTTAATGTGCTCATTTTAATCTTCTAACAATATCAGTAATTCTTAAGTATGTGTTTGTCTTTACAGATGGTTCGGTCAATCACACAGACCCAAGCAAACAATTGGTCCACATGTATTCAATAAAATGTTTGACTTTTATCAAATGTGTTATTTGCTTTGAATTGCCCTCGCAAAGGCACACAGTTGCCACAAAATCCAAATAATGACGATGCCCTTCATTACAATACATAAAATAATGTATTTTTGAAAAAGTTTGTTAAATTAAGCTTGTCTAAAAATACTTTGTGTTCCCAAAGTCACATTTTTGCGACGTGTATGAGGATCGATAGGGACTCAGCAGCAAAACCTCATTAATTTCAGTAGGATTACCGGTATATTAATCATCTTTTTTTTGAATCGTTATACATTGCCTTGTTTGTTTCCTCCCCCTGTTTTTCTTTCTTGTTTTTTATTCCGATGTTTCATTCTTTTAATTTAAATAGTTTTCTGTTTTGTGTGTTCGGCACATTATACTCCAACTGTCTTGATTTAGGTTAATCAAGAATATCCATCAAGCAACCATGTGTTATTCTAGTTCTTTGATTTAATTATCCAGGTCTTGAATATATATATATATATATATATATATTGAATATCTTTTATTGGTGTATTCTTTGAGTTAACCTGAGGTGTGAGCGATGATAAGACCTCTGGGAAAAGCTTGCGTGGTATCCCATATCATTTTTGGATTTGCTGTATTTGAATTTATACTAAAAAAGGACAGTTTCCTGTCTAATCATTCTTAAATTGTGAATCATTGAGTAAGTGGTATGCATCCATGTATGAGACCTGCAGATATTAAGGCTTTATTAGTTAGAACTCCTTCCTATAAAAAGAAACTGGAGCAATGGGGAAACTTCGACTCAGATGGTGGAAAGATGAAAAAAGGAAATAAACTCAAATTAACACCAGTGTGTGAAGTAAATGCAGATTTAATCACTCAATGCCAATTTTACAATGAATAATCAAACACATGTTTGATTGATCCTGCCTGGAGAATAAGTACAAACAGGGATATCTGTCACTGCAAACAAACACTCAGATGTTTCTGACATTATCAAACAATTTTTGTTTCTTGCTGAAATTCTTTCCCGTAAATAAAAAAACGCGAACCGTCGTACAAACAACGTTAACGCCGATGCTTCAGTCAGGCGTGGTCTCTCATCATATATCTTATATTGTTATTAATGCTTAATGATGCAGAGTGGCCGATTCGGCCACACCCTTTGCTTACTTCGCTACGATCTTTGGTTACTTTGTTGATTAAGCCGACTGCGTCCCTTTGTTTGTGCAAATCTGTGAGACTGCTGTTGGAGGGTGAGGGGCACCCTGTTCCCCGGAGCACGACTTAACACGCTGGAACAGGAGGCGACAAAATAGAAATGGCAAAACGAATGAATCATAATAACTTTGTAAATACTCTCTTATTTATGTGCTTGTGTGTTTGTTCAACACAACTTGAATGTGTTTGATTTACACACATTAAAACAAATGAAAGCAAAATACGTAATTATCTTTGCATCTTAAAAAACATCAATGTCTTCCCTCCACTCAGAAGCCTTCTGTCAGTACCTGTACAGATTTTCACCTTTGTGACTCTTAGAGGGAGGGCTTGTCTGGAGCACGTGTAGTCTTCACACTCAAACATTTTTTCCATCATTTTAAACCCTTTGTTTTCCACAAATCAACCCATGTCTGTAGCAATAAGAATTTGAAAAACCCACTCTGACTGTACTTAAATGTTGCAGTCATATGTTGTTGTTGTGTCTCCTGGTCCCAACAGACCAGTGATGCCCTTTCAATGTGTGTGTATGTATTGTGGTTGTCATATAAATTCCTACCGCCATAACAGTTTTGTCCACCCCCCTTTGACGTCATCCATTGTAGCCAAAGGGCTCCAATGCTTGTGCCTTAAATGATGTCAGGCGCTTTTGGAGCGCTCCAGCTTTTGCGGTATCCATGAGAAACTTTCCAAAAATACCTTGTCACAATTATGGTTGGTCGGCCTTCGAATTACGCAGGTAGCTGTGAAGACATTTTATTTTTTGTGGATTTCAGCAGCCCCAGTGGAGAAAAGCAGTATCAGCAACATCATCAACAGTATCAGCTACTAGTGCTTACATGTTGTTTTGAGTCAAATAAGGATATATACATTTCTGACATTTTATTTCTAAACACTGCTGTCTGCATTACGCTTGTACTGAAAATTTGAGATAACTCGCCCTAGTATAATGCTTAATTGAAATGAACGAATGCCCAGGGTCTTTGAGCAGGACTCTGAAACCTCAGCTCCCCAGGCGCTTCACAGGCGCCGCCCACTGCTCCCTCAGGGATTGGTTGAATACAGATAAAGTTCACAACGTACTGTTGTATGTACTGTGTACCATGTGATAAATAAAGGAAAAAATCTTCTTCTTTTTTTATTATTATTGTTATTATTATTGTTATTATTATTTTTATTATTATTATTATTATTATTATTATTATTATTATTATTATTATTATTCGTTAATAATAATAAATGTTGCATCTAAATAAGAGAAAATATTAAATCTAAATCTAAAATGTAAATGTTTCATCCAAATGTTAAATCCAAATCTAAACGTTGAACCTAAATGTTTAGCACAAAACTAAATATTTAACTAAAATGCAAATTTTCCATTGACATCAGCGGATATACCAAAATAAAAGCTGGATTTAACATTTAGATGTAACATTTATATTTAATTGAATTAAGTACACTAGGTCCGCCTTCACTGCCGGCGTCCTGACCCTCCTCCAGTACGGATCAGTAATCCTGACCCTCCTCCAGTACGGATCAGTAATCCTGACCTTCCTCCAGTACGGATCAGTAATCCTGACCCTCCTCCAGTAAGGATCAGTAATCCTGACCCTCCTCCAGTACGGATCAGTAATCCTGACCCTCCTCCAGTACGGATCAGTAATCCTGACCATTCTCCAAAACAGGATCATCAGTGGACAATGAAAGTTGACTCTTGTTTATGGTCTTGTTTTTCCTTCATGGTTTAGTTCTTGCTTCACTTGTGTATTCAGTCCTGACTTGCTGAGGGTTGCCTGGAACTATGTCTCTTGTCTTGAGATTTATATTCCCTTTTATCGTCCTTTCTGTGTATTTTCATTCCCTGTTCCGTGTCAATTTTTCTTTTTCTTTTGTCAGCTACCTGAAACTGAGTTTACTAGTCTGACTTGTGTCTGACTTGTGTCTGACTTGTGCCCAGTGTAAACGACTACCCCTTACCAAATTGGTGCCTAAGCAGAATTTGGTTATGGTGCAAATTTTATTTCAACAAACCAGCAAGTGAAGCCATAGCTTCAAATGGTTTTATTATATATATTTATTTGTTCCATTGCTCCAGGCTTCTGCTGTTGTTTTTTCGCAATCCATTCAAAGATCATGCACTGCTGTGTCAAACTACAGAGTCTCGCTGTCTTACTCTCGGAGCAGAGAAGCGGCTCGTTCAGTGTCTTGGATGCTCAAATAGATTGACACTGCATGACGATGCAATGAGCCCCAGCTGACTTGAAGCCCATATGTTGTTCTTCATATATTATACCTAGATCCCTATAAAGTATATCTGTGTGATTCAGATGCAATGGGATTTTGACCTGTCTTTTGAATCTTGCGTCTGCATGAGGACCCTCATCCGCGAGGTGACTGATGTCACATACCTTCACTGTCAAACTGGGAGAAAAAAAAAAAATCCAGTGATTCTGAGCAGATCAAATTTCAAGTTTCAATCTCAGCTTTACTCTCAATGCTTCCAATTTTTAAAATGTCAACATTAACAAAAATTGTTAATAATAATAATAATAATAATAATAATACATTTAATTTATAATGCACTTTACATTTGGATCAAATCTCAAAGTGCTACAAAGCAAAAGCAGATAAAAGCATC